>JADRCD010076604.1:0-18700 GCA_019843815.1 Montemys delectorum | reverse complement strand
TTACTACACACACACACACACACACACACACACACACACACACACACCTGCCACCTCCTTAGCCTGTGCCAGGGCCTTCTCTGGATCCTTCTGGCCCCTGGCCTCCCTCTCTAATGGCCTAGAAGTCCAGGCTTTAATGACTTGGTTGTGAAACCACACAAGATTTAGTCAAATCCAAGTGATTTTTTTTAAAGGCTATAGGTAGAAGGGAGGAAGGAGGAAAGAGGGGGAGGGATGAGGGGGGTGGGGAAGGGAAGGAAAAGCAAGAGTGCCGGCTCATTCTTGTCAGTACAGGCCAATAAGATGAGTACGCTTTGATAGAAACAGGTTTAGGGGCCACCTCTGGCAAACTTTTTTACATGTAGCATCCCAAGGCATCATCTGGCATGTGTGTCTCCTGCTCTTTCTCCTCTTTTTGTAAAGAGACCAGAATGGGACCACAGGGATTCAGCCCTGAAGACCATATCTAAGTCTGCCACCTCCCCAGGACTCACCTGTAAACAATACAGTTGGATTACGTTTCCCTTCCGGAACCCCATGATGGGGATTAGAAGTCAATGCATGAGCCTTGGGAGAAATGCCCAAGCCATATCCCAGGGTAGCAGGGTAGTGGATGAATGCTGAGAGGGAGGGGAAACGGATAAAGTGACAGGAAAGCCTTTCCTGCATGACCTTCTCACCGCCCTCACCCTTCATAAGAGGGACCCTCAAGGTGCCCTGCATCCTTCATCCCAGCTGTCCCTGAATCCTAGGTCCCCATAGAGTGGGAAATAACACCAAGGAAAGCATCCACACCCCCCACCAGCAGGGGGCGGTGTTAATAGTGTGCACCTCTAAACTCCAAGCACAGCCAGATGACTCCCCAAAGCAACTGCATGTTCAGGGCCGGGCTTTGCAATGGTAGTTGTATGACTGGCTGAAAGACCAGGTGTGCTCAGAGGATGAGTATGGCTCTTGTACACAAGGACCACACGGGTAACAGAGTCTGGCAGGAGCTGGAGCCAACGCCAAGGAGTAGGGGGAAGATGGGCCCTGAGGAGCACACCAGTCTGCCTATAGCCTCCTATGGGGTTCTTCCCCAGGGCTGAACCTTCCGGAAGCCCAGGGTGACAGAGAGGCCAGAGATGAATCTTCCTGATAAACAAGATGTCCATCTGGCTCTGCTTCTCTGGGCCTTTCTGTTCCTGTAGCTGAAAATGGTATCTCCGTCCTCCTTTTAGAACCTTCTCTGATCCTTCTCCCTTGCTAGCAGAGTATGTGCCAGGGTCTCCATGAGGCCCTGAAGCTTAGGCACCCCTGGTTTTCCTTTCCAGCAAGCACCTCTGCTAGGAAGGAGCTCATGGCCCTCTTGCCCATCTTTAGTCTTGGGTGGACACCGCTTGGTCCCACCCTGAGAGGGGGTCTGCCTCGTCTTCTGGCTGCCATCTGCCGCATGTCTTCATTTGGCCTACGTGCACACTCTCACACACAGCCCTGATGTCTCAGTCAGGGTTTGTATTCCTGCACAAAACATCATGACCAAGAAGCAAGTTGGGGAGGAAAGGGTTAATTCAGCTTACACTTCCACATTGCTGTTCATCACCAAAGGAAGTCAGGACTGGAACTCACACAGGTCAGGAACTTGGAGGCAGGAGCTGATGCAGAAGCCATGGAGAAAAGGGTTTATTCAGCTTACTTCCACATTGCTGTTCATCACCAAAGGAAGTCAGGACTGGAACTCAAGCAGGTCAGGAAGCAGGAGCTGATGCAGAGGCCATGGAGGGATGTTCCTTACTGGCTTGCTTCCCCTGGCTTGCTCAGCCTGCTCTCTTACAGAACCCAAGACTTCCAGCCCAGGGATGGCACCACCCACAAGGGGCTCTACCCCCTTGATCACTAATTGAGAAAATGCCCCACAGCTGGGTCTCATGGAGGCACTTCCCCAACTGAAGCTCCCTTCTCTGTGATAACTGCAGCCTGTGTCAAGTTGACACCACAAACCAGCCAGTACACCTGGCCCTGATAAAAACCCCCAACAGTCTTAGTGGCATCCAAAAGCACTGCAGCCTGCCTCCTGGTGAGCCCCCAGGAGGTGTGGACAAACCAGTGCTGGGCCATACCCGATGCAAATCAGGCCTTAACGGCTGGGCAGGACCACCAGACTGCTCGGCATTCAGCAGGTGCCCATGAACAAGGAGCCGTGTGGTGGCGGGAACCGTCCGCCTTGGCCAGGAGCCCAGCTGCCAGCTTCCCCTCGCCCCGGCCAGCTCGATAGGAGAATGCAGAATCAGAGCCCGTATAACTCACACCTGCTGTACTGCACTGCCGTGTGAGGCCATGTGTGTGCCACTCCACTCGGGGCAGCTGCACGCTAGCTGGGTGGGCTCATATATTGTCCTTGGGAGAACTGGGAAGCCTCCCAGACAGGAGCCTTCAGACCTGGGCTCGCCTCTTCCCAGCCCTCCTGCTACCCCCACCTCCCAAGAAGTCCTGTCCATTTAACAGCCAAAGAGAAAGTTGGGGTGCGGGGAGGGAAAGCAGAGGAGAAACAGTGCCCATTGCTTTGTGATATACTGGGGAGAAATTGCCGACTCTTCAGATCACACATCCCCTCCTTTGCCTTCTTCCTGGGTTCCCAGCAGTCCTGAGTCCTTCTCCCCTGTTTCCCAGGACAGACCTGCCCAGTAGAGCTTTGGGCCAACAGGACAAGAGATGAGGGTCCAAGCTGAGAGAGAAACAGATGAAACTGCTCTCAGACACTGTCAGAAGTGTTGTCACCACAATGTAGGTGACGCTTCAAGGCCCTGTGGACAGAAAGGGACCCTCTCTGTACTAAGCCTGGCTTCCTATCACCAGCATGCTTTTTCTAAATACTTGTCTAGACAGTATGATGAACACAGGAGTGATCCAGGTGGCCCATCTTCTCTTCTGAGCCAACACACTTCAGCAGCAGCTGCCCAGTGGGCCACACATATTCGCAAACTCTATTGGGCGAGGCCAGCTCAGCATGTCCAGAGGGTGGCCACTTTGTTGAGGTGCAAGGTAGGACCCTCAGATAGGCCAGTGTGAGTGATGATCTGTGACTTTCCAGACCTTCCCAGCACAGGGACCATAAGCCACTAGAGCCAGGCATCTGGAGTCACCCTAAGCCTGCCACATTCTCCTCTGCACTGTGGCAAGACTGAGACCATCAAAAGCAAGACTCAGATGCAGGCTGGGGTACAAGCGGAGAGCTTAGGGGCTCATCCAAGCCCCTACCCAGCCCTGCTGCCTCCTTCTAAGGGGCTGTAATTGGAGGCCCCAGGGAGCCAAAGCACCCACGGGCTGATCCGCCAACAAAGATGAGGCTGAATGTGATCTAATCCGTATCCCTGCCCCTCAGGGGTGCCCAGGTGCCTGAGCTGGGCCGGACCTCACTAACGGACTCTAATTGGAAGGTCTGCATGGGGCAGGCCCCCAGAAGCTCTCCCTGGGGTGCTGAGGACTGGAGCGCAGGTGGAAGAGAAGAGAGACTGGAGGGGGTCATCACTCCTACCCTGGAGTGTGGGATACTCAGGGTCTGTGATCCCACATGCACCTGAGCCCCACCCTTAAGGCCTTGCCTTTTGTTTCAGATGTGAGGGCCATCGTTACAATGGGGCCAGTGACAAAAAGGTCAGGAGCCAATGGACTGAGCTTTGCTGGCCCTACCCTGCCCTGCCCTCCCATGCCATGCCCTAACATGAGGAGGTAGCAGTGGGGATATGTATTAGTTTCTTGTCTCATGGCTATGACAAAGCAACTTAAAAAGGGATTTGGACTCACACTTTGAAGGGTTAAAGGCTACCGTGATTCAGAAACCATGATGGCAGGACCATGGGACTCCCGGTCTCAACACACTGTTGTTTTTGCCACCAGGAGGCAGGGAAATGTGCCACTGCTCAGCTTCCTGCTGTTTCCAGCCTATGGGAAGCAGGGGCCCTGGGACAGGTCTTTCTTTCTGGGGTAACCTTTTCTGGAGAGGCCATCGAATATGCCAGAGGCAGGTCTTTCTTTCTGGGGTAACCTTTTCTGGAGAGGCCATCGAATATGCCAGAGGCGTGCCTCGTTAATGCCCTGGGTGTTTCTTAATCCAGTCAAGTTGATTATGGGAATTAATCTTCAGTGTGGGAGGACTCCAGCAATCCAGTGCTCTCTGTAGGGAGAACCCACCTTGGGCCCCACTTCTGGCCCACAGCATACATGGCCTACCACTTGGGGAGGGGGTACAGCCTATGCCATCACAAAATCCTAGACTCCATTCTGGGGGAGCCAGAGAGGACGTGTTGAAGGACACCTAAGAAGAAAAGCCCTGGTCTCTTGACTCTACTACTTCACCCCATCTCCTGTGTCCTGTCCTTTTCCCAGAGGGTCCAGCAACCTCTCCAGAAAGGCCTCGGTCCGTCTCCTCTCCAGAACCCATTCCTCCCTCCTGGTCTCTGTTATCTGAGTTGCTCCCCATCCTGCACCCTGGAAGCCAGCGCTAGCATTCTAAGAAGTGAGCCTAAGGAAAACACAGAAGAGCACCCCCCAAGTCCTCCCCCTCACACCCCGCTGACATCTCCCGTTAGCTCACTGATGGCCATACTGGAGTGCGTGCCCCTCCTAGCCCCGAGGAAAAAACTCCAGACCACTTTTGCCAGTGGTGGCAGTGCTGGGGTGGGGGTGGGGGTGAGAGCAGGGCTTCTCCCAGGCGATACCCTGCACACATGTGCACACACTCTCATACACATGTACACGTGAATTCAAGCGCCTTCTCACCAGAGCCAAGGGACAGAGCTGTGAAGGAGTGCTCATGATGGTTCCCTCATGGAGGGCCTGGGCAGCTCCTCCAGTTCCACTAGGGTACATGGACGGGGAGGGGGTTGAGGGAGGGTGCAGGAGGGGAGGGAACGGGGTGGGGGGCTGAATAGCTGATCACTCACTTTCTCGACTGGGAGTTCTATGGACAGGATCCCTGCAATGCTCCGAGGAAAATGTCCACAGAGGTAATTTATGCTTTCTGGCTGCCAGAGAGAGGCTGGTCGAAGTGTGAGCATTGGACTCCTAATTGTGCCAGTGCTAACCTGGGCAGCCTTGCCCTGTGAGACAAAGGCAACACATTCCCCTTCGCAGGCCTAATTTATCCTCCATTAATGTTCGAGACAACTGACAAATTAAATCTCTTTTAAATTTAATCTGTCTCTAATAGTTAGCAGAAGAAAGGGGGAGCCCTACAAGCTCTTTGAATATTTAAACCTCCATGTAAAAATTTCAAACCCCAGGAGCTCGTAGGAACTAATATTATCCAGGGAAGGAGGGCTCGGTACCACTCGCTTCTTCAATGCAAATGCCCTGTTTTTATCTGTGGCTTACAGGCTTGTCACAAATAGGATTAGGAAACCATTTCATGAAACAGAAGCAAACAGGACTTAATGGAAAAGCCAAAAGATGGTCCAAGACCTATTTGCTTTAATGGCTTTTCTAGCCAGGAGGCTCTGCTCAATGGCCTCCCAAGATGTGCCCCCAGGACACATGCCCCCCAAGACACAAGCTAGACGAGCACGGGGACAATAAGAGGGCAGACCGAGGTGAGGGAGAAGGGCTAGCTGCCAATTACACAATTGATCCATCAGTACAATTCACTTACTGCCTTTGCTGGGAGCTTGATTACCATCAACAACTTAATCCTTCACTCTGGAAGTCCATCCTGGGTCCAGAGGGACAGCGCTCCAGCATGGGTGCAGGAATGACCAGCTGGGCACACTCGAGCCACCAGATGGGCTGTAGACAGGCCAGGCAGGACCCAGGGGCCATCACTGGTGATATCCAATGACCCCTGCAGATCTCTGGCCCTAATTGCCAAAGGCAAAGCAGACAGAGATTCCTTGAGTCTGTTACTGCAGAGCCAGGCAACCCCAGGTCTCACTTTACCACTTTAGCCAGGATAGCCAGGCCCTGACTCCTAGCTGGTTCTCAGTTCCCACAGTGTATGTGTGTAGAAGAGTGCTTTTACCAGGGGATGTCAAACCACCCCATCCCATGCCTTGCAGAACTCCCATTTGCCCTTAGCCGGCAGTGCTCCCAAGGCCCTCCTTTTTCTCAAGCCCTGGCCAGCTCCACATACCCTGAAAGCCTCCTCAGCCACTCTCTTTCCTCATCAGCGCTCTCAGGTTCTCATTCAGCATCGCCTCCTTACATGCTCATCTATATCACCCTTCTCAGTGTGAGAACAGAACAGACACTCCTTTGAGCGCCACCGCCATATACTTCAGGCCCTACGGAACCAGATGCAGCTTCCTCCAGCCTTCCCCATCTTCAGCGCCTAACACAGCCCCTCCTCCCCCAGTGCACCAGCTCCCACCCACCACTCGCCACCCGCCACCCGCCACCTGCCGTGGTCCTCCAGCTAGGGTGCCTGGGCTTAATAAAACCCCACCTTGCTGCCAACTCCTCCAGGCAGCCTTCCAGTACAACCCTGAGAGAAGCCTCTCACTCAGTTCTCTGGTGTCCTAGAACCCACCACACCGCGATCATTGTGGTGGTTTGAATAAAAACGGTACCCATAGGCTCATAAGAAGTGGCAGGATTAGGAGGTGTGGCTTCCTGGGGGGAAATATGTCCCTGGAGCTGGCCTCTGAGGTCTCAGAAGCTCCAGTCAGGCCCAGTGTCTCCCTGTCTTCCTGCTGCCTGCCTGCCTGCCTGCCTGCCTGCTGATCCAGAGGTAGAACTCTCAACTGCTATCCAGCACCAAGTCTGCCTATGTGCCACCACACTTCCCATCACAAAGATAATGGACTAAACCTCTGAACTGTAAGCCAGCCCCAACAAAATGGTTTCCTTTATAAGAGTTCCTGTGGTCATGGTGTCTCTTCACAGCAATAGAAACCCTAATTAAGTCCCCATGGCCACAGACTTTGAGGCACAGGGAGCAGGGCTAAGATGTGCCTGGAGACCCTTCACGACCTAAGACCCTGCCCTGGCTCAGGCCCACTTCCAGGCAGTTTATTCTCTCTTCTCTGGCTTCTGTGTCCTCATCTGAACACCGAGAGTGAGCCGGGATCTTCTCTCATAGGCTCTGTGCCCACCTCTCACCCACTGAACAGTCTCCTGCTCGATAGCCGCCAGGGGCTTGGCCTTCTCACGTTCCTGGCATGTGTTCTTTGTCACTTGAAAAAGCCATATCCTTCTCCTCAGTGTCTTCCACCCTCCTCCTGTCCTGTGTGACAGCTGTGCTTTGTGAGTCCTTCCTGGCTAACAGCTGGTGCCAGGGAGGCAGGTAAGCGGGAGTGGAGAGCACCCACCGTAGCAATGACAAACCTGGTAGTGTGGCCCAGGGCAGGGGGCAGAGACCTTAGAGGGAAAAAAAAAATGTCAGTGGACACCAACAAGGGACAGGGCCACATAGGAATCCATTTCTCCAAAATCAAGATTTCTTGGGTAGGTGGGCACCCTCCATCCTCCCACAGGCTGCCCCAGAACTCCACCAGGAGGAACTTAGCAGCTCAAAGGCTTGGGCAGGGCCAAGGTCTCGGGTATTTTTCGGCTTCTGATCTGAGGCCACACAGTCACAGGCCCAGATCTTTGGGAGGGACATGGTGAGGACATTCTCCTTTACTGTCTCATGGGAATGTGCTTGGGGACAGACATCTGTGGGAACAACACGGAGCAGTGGTCCTCACAACCTGAGCATCTGCAATGGTACCCCAGGAGAAGACAAGGTCTTGCGGGTGAGGACGAAGCTGGGGAGGAAGGGGGCATCCCACAAGCACAGAGGCGAGGGCTGGGGTTACCGTACACAGCCAGACCCAAGCACTGGGCACAGACCTCCCTGGCACCTGTATTTGGTGCCTTTAAAGATTAGTAAGTTAGTAGCCTTGGAGCAACAGTGACACAAGATGGCAGCCACCACAGGCTCGGGAGTAAAAGTCCCTCGAAATCTCCGACTGTTGGAAGAGCTGGAAGAAGGCCAGAAAGGAGTAGGCGACGGCACAGTTAGCTGGGGTCTGGAGGACGGCGAGGACATGACACAAGATGGACAGGCAGGATAATCGGGCCTCCACGAACAATATATGCAAACCGAATATACAGCCTTAGAATAGAACGTGGGCCTAAGTACCCAGAAGCACCCACATCTGTAAGATTTGTAACAAGAGTCTATATGAGCGGCGTGAGCAGTTCGAATGGAGTGGTGGATCCGAGAGCCATGGCAGTGCTGGCAAAGTGGCAGAATTCCCACAGCATCAGGAGCTGTGGCGCCTGATGATGTCAAAAGAGAACACGAAGCTGCCACAGCCACCAGAAGGACAGTGTTACAGCAATTAGTCACCAAGGCCCCGGCCTCCCCTCCCCATCCAACCCAAGTCTTCATTTCCACAGTAGTGAATTTTCTAGATACATCTGTAGACCTCAAAGTACAGAGAGGAAGCCCCACTCAGACTTCATCCTGAGACACTGTTCTCACACCAACTTCCTTTCCATTTGAAATACCTGAGTTGCGCTGTGTAACATCATCTGTCGAGTGTAACTGCTGTCTGTCTGGTTGAACTTCTGGCATCAAGAAGGTGTTGAAATTGGTTTCCTGTGGGAGCGGTGGGCACAGCGAACACAACTGTGAACAGACACGTCACACAATCACTTGCTACTGGCACTGGCCTGGGTCTGCCTTTGCCGGCCCCGCCCTCCACCACAGCTGTGTGGTGGCCCTTAGAACAGATGGGAAGGCTTCAGGTAGCAGCCATGGGACTGACTACTGCTGGGCTTGGGGTGCCTTGGCTGCACCCCTGCTTTCTTAAGTCTTAAGTGATCCCCATCCAAGCCATGGTCCCCAATCCTCCAATCCCATCCTTGACCAAAGCTTAGATTGTAACCCTCCCCTCCCTCTGAAATTGGCACGGGTGAGGAACTCAGGGCTTCCTGTCTCCCCACCTTTATCAAGGGGTGCTGCTTTCCCCTCCTCAACTCCCTTGTTGCCCATCACCACACAACATCAGATGAAGCTGGAAGAACCTGGCCTCACTCACTTAGCTCCGGACCACACTTGTTCACCAGCCACCAGCGTGGGAAGGGAGTGCTGGGTACTCAGCCCTGCCGCCACCATCAGCCCTTGAGCTTTGAGTTCAGGTCTAGTGGTGAACAGAGCAGTCACAGGGTCACTCAGACCAGCCAGCACTCAGGGTCCTTGGTGGATAGATGCCTAGAGAAAGGTCATGCGGAGAGTCCGCAGTGCACACGGTTCTAAGTTGGTTCCTTTTCTCATAATTGCTTTTACACATTGAAGAGGTTTGAACAGGGCTCTCAAGTCACCCTGGCCACTCATTGGGTCTGTTGTGGAGCCTGACAGCTGGAACAGGAGGCCCTGACCCTGCAGACTCAGGTTTCAGTGTTGCTCCTCAGACCCTCTGAAGGGACCAGGAGGAGCTCTGTGTCACCACGTTTGCAGATGATTTGCAGATCAGTGGGCTTGGCCTCCTGGCTCATTGCCAAATTCCCCACTCTGTTCAGGACCACTAAGTGTTGAAATGTGGATGCATACCGAAGTAAAGGGAATTTGTTGTGTTGCAAAAAAAAAATATATTAGTAAGTTAAAGTGAATCACTTAGATTGGCTCTAATACAATAAGAGTGGCAACCAAGGTACAGAAGGACAATATAGTAGGGTTTGGGGAGAAGGGAGCCATGTGTGAACCCGAGAGAGAGGCATCAGGACAGTCCAGCCCTGGGCACCTGGAGACATAGCTCAGCAGCTCAGAGAATTGCTGCTCTTCCAGAAGACTAGGGCTGAGCTCCTGGCACAGACATCAGGTGGCTCACAACCACCTGTAAATACAGTTCAAGGGTGATCTTCTGGCCTTTGTGAACACTACGTACAATGGGCCCTCCTAACTCTTGCCTTTAGAAGGAAGCACAAATAGTGGGTCTTGTTAGAGTGTCCCCAGCAAATGTACATAAAGTCTGCAAAGGAGGGAATGCTGGGAAATCCTGGGACTTTGGTCACAGAGGGAAGCCACAGAAGGCCTGCGATCAGAAAGGCCATGGAACTATGTTTATGGGAGGTCTGACGGTTAGTTTTGTTGTTTGTCCTTGATGTTTGTTTCTTTGTTTGTCATTTTGGCACAGGCTAGAGTCATCTGGAAAGAGGAAACTTAACTGAGAAAATGTCTCCCTCTGATTGGCCTGTGGGCAAGTCCGGGCAGCTTTTTCTTGATTTATGATCAATATGGGAGGGACCAGCCTACTGTGGTGCCAGTCCTGGCAGTCCTGACTGGTCTAAAAAAGTAAGTCATGGGCAGCAAACCTTCCTGCAGGACCTCTCTGCCTTGTCCCCGCCTCCAGGGATTTGCCTCGCTTGGATTCACCCCGGTTTCTTTCAATGAAGGATCATGCTAGGAATGTGTAAGCCAAGCAAGCCCTTTCCCAACCCTAGTGGTAGAAAGCAAACTAAGACAGGCCACGATGCCGGCTAGACTACGTCAGGAAAAAGGCACTCTTACCCCATACTCACTGCCTTACCCAAGAGCCCACTGCCCTCTGGGAACTCTGTTAGGTTGTGCACCCCAAGGCCATTCTCTCCCAGCTGTGGCCATTCTCCAGGCCACACATACAGCTACTCATGGACAGAGGGTAGAGGGCTGGGCAGCTCTGCTGGCTACCAGTCCTTCTGAACATCAGGAAGCCTCTAGCCCACATAGCTCTTACACCTAGAGTACGTCGTTCCTCTGAGAGCCTGTCTCTCAGCAAACCGCAAGGAGGCAGGTGGTACACGGCCAGAGCTCCACTATTAGCAAACCAGCTCTGCTACTGGGTAGCCTGAGCCTAGATGTGGGGGTAGGCATGTTGGCTCTCTCAGAGATGTCAGGGTGGGCTCTGCACCTTCACAGCGAGTGGCCATCTGCTAAGTGGTGGAGGTAATGAGACCAAAAGAGCAGCATCTCTAGAACACGCTGCCCAGCTGTCTCTAACGTCCTCCCCTGAGCAGCAATCCAAGTCCCAATTTTCCATTTCGGTGCCAGGGTCCAGTGGCAGGGAGGTTTGATCATTTGAGATTGGAAAAAGGTTTTATAACTATATCCCAGCATGAGTAAAGTCTTGAAGCACCCTGAGGGGTGCTGGGAGTAGGGGAGAGGCACCCACAGTCTGCCTGCCCCTTGCTAATGAGCTGATATGTTAGCTACTCGGCCCCTCCTCCGGTCACACACTGTTCTCAGTACACAAAGGTGGATGCGGTCGTCCAAGTAGGGGTCTGCTGGCTAAGCAAGGCTCTCGCTACTCAGCACTAGAAAGCAAACATTTTTGTTTCTAAATCAAGTATTCAGGGTGATCTCTGCTTTTAGCTTTTTGCAGCCTTTTGCTCCCCCTACTCCCACCCCCGTTTCAAAGTTGCTCAGCATATGGTAAAAAAAAAAAAAAATCCAGAGAAAGTAGTCTGGCCCTGCCTGGTTCAGTGGGTTGTACCATTTCACAGGCCAGAATGCCCTGGGTTCACAGACTGCTGATGTCAGCAAATGACCCCTGAAGGTTCTGCATGGAGTGCTTGTCTCCAGCACATCAGAGTGCCGCTGTGTATTTCATGGGCCACAGGCAAGAGGCAGTAGGCGCGTGTTACTTCTGCCCAACTCATGAGACTACAGCACCTCTAAGCCAATAGTGAGGCTTGAAGGATCATAACAATGGAGCACCACATGAGGATGTGGTTAAGAGCGAGAACAGTAAGGAGGTCTATGTACCCCATCGCACCCCCAAAATGGACTCTTTCACATCGCTCCTTACACTTAGTGTCCTGATACCTAAGGGGAATAGCTTGCCCTGGTCTAGCCCCAGGCCTAGGATAGGGATACAGTTGGGATAGGACACAGTCCCCCGCTACCCAGGCTGAAACAGGAATTAACAGAGGAGTCCTGGCTCCAGAGAGCATTTCCAAGATCAAGGCGGGGTGCCAGAGCTGCTTAAGGCTGCCTGGTCCACAGGCAGAGGGCTGTGGCGGGCAGAAACTGGGGCAGCAGTGGGATAGCAGCTTCCTGCCCAGCGTGGTCCTCTGTTTGCTACTCAGTAGCCTGGGGCAGCACCAACTGGGTGTTTACATAATTAACATTTCACAACCATCTCAGCCCGAGTGCCTTATAGCATGCGATGCTGTATACACATGTGTACACAATGTGCACGCAATGTGCACCCTCCCTGGGACATCCCACTCCTAAGTACCCCAGAGGGCTGAGAGGCCCAGAGTGGAGAGGGCTCTCTGCCACCAAGCCTGCAGCGGGCCCCTTACACCAAACCAACACCCTGTCCTATGGGAGGGAGGAAGTGAGCTCAGACTGCTGTCCACATGCCTGTTGGCTGTCTCTGAAAGGCCAGACTTAGAGCCAACAGCCACACCCATGTGGCTTTCCGCACTTTGAGACCCTGGATCTGTATTTAAGTTCAGGATTCCTGGTGTCCATGAATTTCTGAGCAAAATGGGGAGACTAGAGAATGGGTCCCACCCTCTGCTGCCCGCAGACTCAGTTTCCCCAGTGTTCACCTGCACTGTGCCTTCAGTCATCTGGTTGGGGCTTCACCCCCAGTGACAACTGTGTGAGGGAACCATCCCTGTGGGGTCCTGCCTCAGCCCCCTCTGCCCTGCACTGCAGGAGCTCAAGGGCTGGATCCTAGGCAGAGTCTTGGAGACCCCTGTGCTACCACCTCTGAGGACTCACGCAGGAGGGCAGCAGATGAGCTATGGGTGGATCCTCAGCACCTCATGCCTCCACTCAGGACCTTAGGCTGCCTCGGAGAGGTCCAGGGAAGGTCCCCAGGAAAGACTACACAGCCCCACCCCAGCCAGTGCCAGAGGAGCCTTGCCAAGATAGACTCATTACGGAAGCAATTAGCTCTAACAGCTTTTAGCTGGAGCTTGGTGGCTCCAAGAGAAATTAACCCTAATTACCCACAATCACAGACCCAGCACTGCTTAGCCTACCCCTGGGTCACCAAAGAGAAGTTTCAGAGTGGTGCAGGTATCCTTGGGATTGCCACAAGAGCCTGGCCTTGCCCAGCGGATAGCACCAGGCTCCCCTCTCTCATATTCCTGAGAGTTGGTAATCTTTCCGGTGCATGAAATATTCCTTCAGACGTTTTCTTCAGAGGGGCCAGGAGGATGTGTTCCTTAAGAGCCCAGGCCAGTTGACCCTTACTGCTCTGTGTGCCGCTGTGAGCCCTATCGCCCACATACAACTGTTAAAGCCTCTGCCCACGGCATCCCATCTGTCTTAGGGTCATCACCACAACCAAAGCGAGTTGGCGAGGAAAGAGTTGATGCGGTCTACACTTGCATAGCATAGCCCATCACTGAAGGAAGTCAGGACAGGAACTCAAGCAGAGCAGGAACCTGGAGGCAGGAGCTGAGGCAGAGGCATGGAAGGGAGCTGCTTACCAGCTTGCTTCTCATGGCTTGTTCAGCCTGCTTTCTTATAGAACCCAGGACCACCAGCCCAGGAGTGGCACCCCCCACAATGGGCTAGACCCCCCCCCCCCCCCCCCCCCCCCCAGGAATCGCCAATTAAGAGAATATCCTACAAGCTTGCCTACAGTCTGATCTCACGGAGGCATTTCTCGGTTGAGACTCCTTTCTTTTTTTCTTTTTTTTTTTTTGGGGGGGGGGGGGGGCCTTGGGAGGGTTGGTTGTCTCGAGACAGGGTTTCTCTGTGCAGCCCTGGCTGTCCTGGAACTCACTCTGTAGACCAGGCTGGCCTCGAACTTAGAAATCCGCCTGCCTCTGCCTCCCAAGTGCTGGGATTAAAGGCGTGCGCCACCACAGCCTGGCAAGGCTCCTTCCTTTCTGATGACTCTATTTTGTGTCAAGTTGACATAAACTAACCAGCACATCATCCTTCTATCCACCTGCACTTTGCATCCTGGGGGTTATCTCTCTGGCATTGGATACATATAACTTGAGACATAGAAGTTGGGGTTGTTGGGGCTGGAGAGATGGCTCTGTAGTTAAGGGCACTGACTGCTCCTTGAGAGGACCTGAGTTCAATTCCCAGCAACCACATGGCAACTCACAAGTGTCTGTAACTCCAGTTTCAGGGAATCTGAAACCCTCACATAGACATATCAATGCACATGAAATTTAAAAAGAAACTTTAAAAAATAGGGTTGCACCCCATTCCTGTGGGAAAGTAGCCTTAGCCTGTGTTCTGACAACCCAGGCCTTTTCAAAGGCCAGAGACCTTCCACACAGCACAGCACTGCTACAGTGCTCCCAGGTCCCGAGGACAATGTTAATAGAGGCCCCTGAAGTGAAGCATTGGTAGCCAGTGCCCTGGACTATCCCCCTGCCATCGGAGAGAGTAATTCTTTATTCCCACAGGCTGGATCAGACAGGAATGAGTCCTGTCTAGTATGCCTTGTGGAGACCACATATTGAGGACCAGGAACAGAATGGAGGCCCATGGAGTCCCTGGATCAGAACTTTGAGACACATCCTTGACTGGATCCCTCACCAGGAAGCCAGATTGTCCAGTGGCTCCAATGATATTCTGGGTTCAGCATGTGCTTCTATAGCGGTCCTGAGAGAGCAGGATGCACAGGCCTGGTGGTGGTGGGATGGGAGGTGGTTCTCACAGTCTCTAGTGTAGAGGCCAGCTGGACCACAGCACTAAGTGCCAGCCAGGGGGACTGATGATGATTAAGGGTGTGATGGCAATCCTTCCCAAACTTCCCCAGGACCTCAGCATGGAAGTGTATTGAGAGATGAGGCCTTTAAAGAAGTGGCTGAGATAGCAAAGTCCCTAGGTCAGATGTCACCTACTCTGTGTCCTCATGAGAAAAGGACACAGGGACACAGAGACTCATCGGAGGACAAGTCAGTGGGGACAGAGACAATGCCAACTTTAGGAGTTAGCCTGCCTACAGCGGCAACCAGGAAGCAACATTCCTCCATGGCCCTGAATCATCTCCTACCTCCAGGTTCCTGCTTTGAAGTCCTGCCCTGAGTTCCCTCAGTGTTGGGACTGTGACCTGAGAGTGTAAGGAGAAATTCACCCTTCCTTCCCCACGTTGCCAATGGTGTTTATCACAGCAATAGAAATCTTAAGGAAGACACGTGAGCCGGAGAAGACAGTCCTTTGTCCCCAGGCTGGTAATGCTATATACGAAGGCCCGTGTGGACAGGGAGCCTCAGAGCTCTGCCTCCCCTCCCACGGGGCACTCTGGAGCTGTGGGAGGCAGAGGGTGTGAGTGTGGGCAGGGAGAGCAAGGGCGGAGTTGATTAGCATTAGGATGAGAGAAGCTGAAAGGTCTCTCACTCGGGAGAGGCTCTGGATCTCCAGCCACATCGAGGAATGGAGAGGCCTCATCCCACCTCTCTGCCTACCAGCTGGCTTTGGCTCCAGCCTCACCTCTTATAACTAAAATCCTACTTAGTTCCTGGGACTGTCGCAGAAAAAAAATTCTTCCCATGCCTTGCTCAGTCTATTTTCTTCTAACGCCCAGGACCACTAGCCCAGGGATGGCACTACCCACAATGGGCTGGGCCCTCCCCCAGGCATGGATCACTATTTAAGAAAATGTACCACAGGCTTGCCCATAGGCCAATCTGATGGGGGCATCTTCTCACTTGAGGCTCCCTCTTCCCAAATGACTCTAGCTTGTGTCAAGTTGACATAAAACTACCCAAACCTGGCTTTTGCCAAATAGCCAATAAATTATTCAGTTTGCAAACTGCCATTATGTGTGAGTTTACTTAATTGAATAGAATAATTTATGGTAAAACCTGGGGAAAGGAAGATCGATGAGGAATGGCAAAGAGGAATGATTGAGCGTCAGCAAAGGCAATTTGATTTTTATCCCTCATTATAATAATGTTAAAGGGAAAACATCAACTTGGGTCAGAATCAATATTTGCAGAGTGTCTGGACCATGAATTTTAACTGGAGGTGGCGAGGAGGTGGCTGGGCGCATCAATAATTAATGCTTTGTCTGCTGCCACAAATAATGCCTGGGTTTGGGTACAGATGCCCACTACCCACAGATTTGTTGGTGATCGTAAAAGGTAATTTAGGAAGGAGTCTGTTGGCGATGCGTGTACAACACGCCCAACATGATTCAGGATGTGGCTTCGCACAGGGTCCTCACAAATCACTGAGACAGATGAAGTGAAACTTGGCTCTTTTCCAAAGTCCCTGTATCCAGGAGTCATGTAGCCCGCCCTTTGTGCATCTCAGATGCTCATACCACACAGGCCATGTACCACTGGCCACTGGGTACCCCTTACCCCAACAGGGCAGGTTCCAGGTGTGAGACACACAGAGCCACCCCCTGAATGGGACCCTAGGCCTGTCAATCCTGCTTGTAAAATCCAGTCACCTCCTTGTCACAGTGTGCCCTTGAAGAACCAGAGCCCAGAGTTTCCGGCTGCAGGTGCCGGCATTTTGTGCTCTGCTGTCCTGAAGGCTCCTTGTCTGGTGCTTTCTGCTGAGACACTCCCACTGACAGCTGTGGGCATAAACCTACACAGAAGGCTGCTGGCTCTGGCTCTGAAGGTCTGGGGAACAACCGTGTCCAGGGTCCCTGAGAATGCTCTGCTGAACCAGCTTCCTATACCCTGGCATCAGAGGTATCCCGAAACCTCCAGGAAGTCCTTCCCTGCCCAGTGTGGTCAGCACCAGGGAACTGAGCTTAGTGAATGTAAACTCCAAGAGAGCCGTTCTTATCCAGGCCTGGTGAAGCACAACTGGAATTCCATGTACTCAAGAGGCTAGTGGGAGGGTCCTGTATTCAAGGCCAATGTAGACAATTTAGCATCAGACTGGTGGGGCTGGTAACACAGTGTAGGATGGGTTCACTGGGAAAGACTGGCTAGGTCTGAATTCTCACAATTCATGATGATATCGTTTACACTGTGCTATTGAGCCTCAGAAGAGATACTCTGAAAGGGAGATCTGATAGGCTATGATTTGGAAGAGGAAAAGGGTCGTTCTTATGCCCATGTAATCTGCCGCTCACCTCATAAATACTCATAAAAAGGCTCTTAAAACCCACCCCTCAGAGACCATTGTACCTTCGCCAGTAGGCCTTTGGTCTGCCCGGCTCAGTCTTTCCCTGGTGTGCACTAGACAACTCTGCTTTGCTAAAGAAACTGCTCAGACTGTGTCTCTCTGCTGAGTTCTTTTCTTCAAGAAGACAAAAGCCAAAAAGAAACCTTTACCCAACAGCAGAAGGCTGAATGGCTGGTGGACAGATTAGAGTATAGAAAACAGGTCACCAAGTGATTGATGGGATGGGAAGGAGGAAGGATGTCTGGGAAGATGTAGGGATGGTGCATGAGACCGAACACTGGCTCTCAAACAACCAAGGACCACCCTCGGTCACCTTCAGGGAGAAGGAAGACGCGATGCACGTTTATCACATGAACATATGAGTACTGCTTAGCTGTAGAACACATACTTCGGTGTGCACACGGTCTTGAGTCCGATCCTCAGCAACACACCTCAGTAGCAATCTCTGCCCCTTCCCCTGCCACAGACCTCCTGATCCACAGCCCAAGCCCAGGACTCTGACATTTTGTTTCTCTCTGCAGCGGAGAAGGAAGCTGGAAGTGGCTGTTCTGGGCTGCAGCAGCTGCCCTGCAGACTGACACACGCACAGTAAGGTTCCTCGCACTTTGTCCCACCCAAGCCTGGTTCTCAGCGGGACGCCTGTCAGCAGGGGTCAGGTAAAGGAGTGTGAGGCTGGCAGGCGTTAATAAAAGCCACTGCCACCTGTCACAAAGGATGGAAACAAACAGAAAGGGCCAAAGATAGACAGAAAACAGCCTGCAGGAATGAGCTCCCCTCTGTATCAAAAAGGTGAAAAAATCTAAAACAGAACCCCTCACCCTGAGGTACCCTGAGACCAAACCCTCCGCTGCCTCCTCCGGCCTCCCTCTCTAGCCAGCTGTACCTACTGCCCAGTCCCTCTTTCCCTTGCTTGGTCTCTTGCCCAGGTAGCCTCTTTATAGCGTACCCTCTCTTGTCCCCACCACTTTCCCTGCCTATAAGATCCAAATATGCCGAGTTCTAGTTTGCCCCACCCACTCCCGAAGTCTTCCCAGGAATACCAGTGAACAGTCCACAACTGGCTCTTTGGGAAACGGCCTATGATATAGAAAGCTTTATATAAATGTCCCTGCTGTGGAAGCTATGTGCACACACATCATGAAGGATGAGAACCACACGGATTGTGCCTGGCCTCCATTCACACAGCCAGCCCTGTGGCCACCATTCACATGATCTGACAAATGAAGCCATGTGTCTTACCTCAATGAAATCACTTATTAAGTGTGGCCTGTGATCTGTTCAACTTCCCTCCCTTTACACAGATTTAATTCATTCAACAAAAACTACCAACCATGCCTTGTCAAGCCCAACTTCAGTGACTTTGTTATGGGGCAGAGTCAGGACATGAGCTAGTCTACATTATTTAGTGGCAAATGTTTGCCAGCTGGTTCGTGCAGCCTCTGAACATTCAGCCACTGCATTTTGGCAGCAGCAGAAGCCAGTGCCTCATTGGCTCCTGTTTGTGAATGGCTAGATGGACAGGTAGGTGGGTGGGTGGGTGGGTGGGTAGATGGATGGATGGATGGATGGATGGATGGATGGATGGATGGATGGATGGGTAGATGGATGGATGGGTGGATGAGTGGATGGGTGGGTGGATGGGTGGATGGATGGATGGATGGATGGATGGATGGATGGATGGATAGA
>JADRCD010076602.1:0-18294 GCA_019843815.1 Montemys delectorum | reverse complement strand
TCTTTTCCCAATTTGTTGGGAAAAGATCTTTACCAACCCTATATCTGCTAGAGGGCTAATATCCAATGTATATAAAGAACTCATGAAGTCAGTATCCAGAGAACCAAATAACCCTATTAAAAATGGGGCATAGAGCTAAACAAAGAATTCTCTACTGATGAACACCAAATGGCTGATAATTTAGTATTTTTAAAGATTTTTTTTGATTTTAAAAAATAAAAATAGAATATGCACATGTTGAAAACTACTGATACCTTTTTAAGCTTTCTAGTTACAATTGCCTTAATCGGAAAGCAACAAAAAAATGTAGTCATTGCCTACATTAATTTTCTATGTTTGGTGTTCCTAAATAGATTGGAACAGATTATGGAACTGGCTATTATAGTCAGGCATTTGAGATGTTTTGCTAAAAATTTAATATTGCCCATATGAGTGGGATTTCTTAATTGTTGAACGTGCACATTGCACTCTTTTAAAAGCAGATAAGGGAGAGTTGTATCCCTGTGCACATTATTTAAATCATACTTTTTATTTTTAAAGAAATTTTAAATTTGGATGCCAAGGATGGTACCCTACAACCAGGCATAATTATGTCTAGAAACAAAAAAATAAAATAATCCTTTTCAACTGGAGACTAAAAAAGTCTCAGATGTTTACTCACCTCCAGAAGAGGGTGTATTTATATTTTCTCCACAGAATTCAGAGTCCCCAATCTAAATCCCAGAAAGATTGGTCCATTGGCCCTGCCTCTCCCGCTCACAAAGACTCTCTGAGAAGAGAAGGGAGAAGAACAAGAGAAGCAGACATCCACCACAGACTGCAACAACGAGAACTGCTAACCATGCTGCTGTTCAGCAAGATTTTTTTAGACTTACTGCTGCTAATATAAATTTTGTGTGTGTGTGTGTGTATGTCTTATCAGTAGGCTATGTTGTTTGTAAGTTAGGTTAGCCACTAAGTGTTAGGCATCATTTCAGTAGACTAAGGCTCATCTACAGGGAGTATAGAAGGATACAGATATTTCCCATGATATGGAACAAATAAAGGCAGAAATTTCAGATATTAGCAAAGGTCATTTGGATACTTGGAACATTGATAAATTGGCCAGTGATTTAAAAAAACAACCTAAATGCATTGAATCCCTTAGATTGGGTTCAATATATAATCTTGCTTGCTATTATTAATTGACATTTGAGATCCCTAGCCATGATGAGGCAGGACATTGTAGGGCTTTATCTGAAAAATAAAAAAAAAAAAAAGAGAGAATTGCCATGCAGACCTTGCATGACAGCAGTATTTGAGGTGAAAACTTCAAGGAAAATCAGTTTCCTGCTCCTGCATTGTCTCCTGGCACCCCTAAATCAGAGGTAGCCCAGATATGTCCTTGCCAACTCACATGCTAGGTGCCCACCAAGATATAGTTTATTACTGGCTAGACAAAATTGCACATTGCTCTCTCTGACCTTTACCAATGTTCCAACATCTTAGCCAAACCCTGACTTGGAATTTACCCACCCAGACTAATTGCCTCTGCCATTGTTAGGGAAATATGGAAGGGAATAGGGCATCGAAGCTTACAGAATGGGAGACTTATCCCAAGGCAAGGTCAAGTAAAATCCTCATTCTCAGTCAAGTACTGCTGCTGAACCACTCTTAGGAATTAGCAAGAGACTTGTTTCTACTAGCCCAGAAAATTAGCATAATGAGTGTTTTAGCTAGGATGGGCAGGACCTTGAGCCAAGTGTGTGTGAGAGAGACAGTGTGGAGCAGTCAGCATTCCAGTCCAGAGGAGTCTGCACTGAGCATTTGGACTCACTCACACTCTGACTAGACCTAGAACTTAGGTGAACCAAGACTTAGATTTATGCAATCCGAAGCCCCCCGGGCCCAGAGTGCTTGGGCCCAGGGGTGCAGTACCAGTTGAGATTCAAGAGATTGAGCAGTTGAGCATTCATCATTCTAGAGTCAGCATTCGAGATTCAAGCCTCCGTCCTCCTGGCTGGCTCACCTGAAGCCCCGCAGGACTCCGGCTGGGCCCATGTGGCCCAAGTGTGCTTGGAGCCCAGGGGTGCTGCACCAGTCCAGAGGAGATGGCTGCTGTTTTTAGACCCAGTGTATTTTAGGTAGCCTCAGATGTACCTTGACTGCTGAGCTGCCAGATTTTTATATCTCTTTTGCAATGATTGTAAGAGTCTCATGCCATTTTTAAGAAATACATTCAGATCCTACACTCCTTGTGTTGAGTCTGTCACAGCTCAATCCCGTGCACACTTGGCCAGAACTCATCGTCCCATGGTACAAGGGAGCCCCGAAAGAAAACCCCCAGTCTGTGGCACTGACCAACATAAATTATTATTTCCTGTATTGATATTAGTGATTCTGATTATGGTAAGACAAAAATCTCTAAAAAGTTTTAATTTTATTTCCCTGGTGACTAAGGATATTGAACACTTTCAAGTGTTTCTCGACCATTTGTGTTTCATTTTCTGGGAATAGTAGTCTTAGTTCTATAATCCACTTTTAATGAAATTATTTGTTTCCTTGATGGTTATTTGCTATGGAGACAGAGAAAAGAGGATATTTGAGTATGGTTCACTTGCAAAACTGTCATATTTGGAAAGCATAGGGTTTTTATGAGAACATGTCTGAAAAAAAGCAGAATTTATTGTGCTATTCAATGCAGGAAGATGATTCCTGGCCATCATGAGAGCACTACTATTAAAGACTGGTATTTAAATTATCTCTTTTGTAGTATTGACAAAGAAATTACCATTCAGAATATGGTTAGAAATGACAATGGGTTTTGAAAAGGAACTTGGGAATTGGATATGCTTATTGAACCTGTCATGATTTACCTTCTCTATAGCTCAGTACATAAGACCAACTAAATACTTTAAAGTAGCCTCTAAGAATAAAAAGGTTACTATTATATCATTGAGCATATATTATCCATGCTGACACTTTTATCAATGGTGTACTTTAAAATATCCATGCCATTTTAACACTTTGAAGATTAGATAACAACTTTTGATTATCTAATCAAAAGTAACCTTATTCATTTACCGCTGCAAATGAGGTCACTTATAGGTTGTTGAAAGTTAAGAGGTCAACACTGTGCAGGAATACATATTAAATATAGAAACACTATGGATAGAGTTGGCTATAAATTTCCCTGTCATCCTCCTTTCTCTCAATATACATTAACATGTACATTTAAATAAATATTTATGTTCATAAATTGTAAAGGAAGTTTGAGGATACCCAAGTGATAGAAATTAGTTGGTAGATGAGGGTTAAAATTCTATAAATTTTTATTACATATGTACGATTTTTTTTAAAAAATGCAATTAGAAGTACCAATGTTTTACAAGGCACATAGAGAAAGGTTAGAAAACAGTTCTCGTTGAACAAAAAAATGTCAATTTTTAATTCATATTTTGTTGCTTATAACATCGGGTATTCTGCTTCATGTTTAGATTTTAGGAGATTGTCTATATCCAACTCTTTTTACCTGCTCTAAACAAATGGAGGTTTCATCTGTCCTTTTCGTTTTTATAGCTCACAACATTCTGATGTGGGAGCTAGAGTGTGGTGGGAACTGGAGGGATCAGGCAGGGGTCGGGATAGGGAGGGAGAGTACTGGAAGAGTCAACTGGATTAGGGAGATTTGGGGAGTTGTTTTGGAAACCTAGTACATTGAAAACTTCCTGGACTCTATCAGGATGACCATAGTGCTGATTCTAGTAATTGGTGATAAGAAACCAGAACTGGCAATTGTTTGTAACTAGGCTTGTCTTCCATTGGTGGGACTGAGACAATAAGCAAGCCACAAAACCATTAAGTGTACAATTTATCCTGCCCATATGTGTTTAGGAAATTGTGGAGCAGAACCTGCAGTAGTGACCAACCAAAGACTGGGTGGAACAGGAGGCCAATACCACAAGAGAAAGCATATGTCTGATATTGACTGGATGTCAGAGGCTGGACAGCCCAGAGACCTAGGATAGAACCAAACATGACTAGTAAAAAAAAGTCAATGAAATGATTTCTAATGTTATTCTATTATGTTCATAGAGATTGGTGCCTAGCCCAATCATCATCAAAAAGGCTTTGTCTATCAACTGATGTGAACAGATGGAAAGACACACAGCTAAACATTATGCAGAACTCACAGACCACAGCAGAAGAAGGGAATGAAGGGTTAAAGGAGACAGAAGGTGAGGATAGCAGAAGAAGATGGCCTACAAAATCAACTATGCAGGGCATACATATAGGGAAGTACAGAGATTGAAGTAATAATTACAGTGAATGTATGGGTCTGTGCATATATGTGTAGGTCCTTTGCATATATTATATGGTTGTATACCTTGTTGTTCTTGTGAGACTCCTAACAGCAGTAATACAGATTGCCTTTTGCCTACTTTTGGGACCCTTTCCTCCAGCTTTGATATGAAGGTTGGTGCCTAGACTTATTATAACCTCCTATTCTGTGTTCAGTTGATATTTCTGGGAGGAGAACTTTTTTTTCTGAAGGATAAAAAAGAAGGGTAGACATGTGGGGAGGGGAAATGGGACAGAGACTTTGGAGAATTAGATGGAGGGTAAACAATGTTCTGTATATAGTATATTGTTGTGGATAGCCCTGGTCTTGTATTTTGATGCTAATTCTCCTCTCCTGGAAAGCACTGCAGAGGAGGAGTGAATCACATATGCCTTGTGAACCTTCTCCAGACCTTAAAATTTCAAATAAAGTCTAAGGCTGATGATTGGGCAGCAGGAGGTAGGTGGAGCTCAAAAGTTTGGAAGAGAAGGGGAGAGAAGAGATGGGGGAGGAGACTGGAGAAGAGGACGACAGAGGAGGATGAAGTGGAAGGAAGATGGAGCTGAAACATGTGGCTTAGAGAACTCACAAGTCATATGGGATCTAATAGATGTGAATAGAGTAGTGTTGTGGTAGATCTGCCCAATCTAGGCGAGTAATTTGTATACCAATTAATTGAGTTGTGAATTCAATGATTGGGTAAATTGGGTTAAAAATTTACAGCAACAGTATATGATAAAAAAGTAAATTAAAGAAAAGTTATGACAGTGAGGAAAAGGGACAGCTTGGATTTACTCAGTTGAACCTACATGTAATTGCTATTCATAGTTGTAAACAAGACTATATCTAGAATGAACTAAAATCCAGAATTGGAGGGCTCACCTGTGATCCAGATCTTGAGGCTGGGAGATACAAGTTTCTGATCTGGATCTTGGAATGGAAATCTTGAGGCATAGTGTCTATGAATCCCAGGAGACTAAGGCAAGGAGATCTCTGAGTTCAAGTTCAGCCTGGGACAAAACAAGTCCAGATCCAGGTATAATGATACACACCTTTAATCTGGGACACACTTTCTGCTGGAGGCCTACATAATGACTTTGGAAGAAGGAAGATTCACTCCTCTTTGCCTGCTTGCATTTACTTTCCAGCATATCTGTTGGAATCTGCTAGGCTTGAGGAACTGAGCAACTACTTGATCCTTGGACTTCCCCTTCACAGCTGACCATTGTTGTGGAGTTGGACTACAGACTGTAAGTCATGATAACAAATTCTCTTACTATATAGATGAAACTGCCCACAGTTCATGAACTGGGTTCTCTCAGAGGAGGGAACAAAGGACCTGAAATAGAGGGTTCGAAATGCAAAGAGAAATCACAAAGTCAAGTTGAAATAGCCCAATCAAGACTTAACTTAGAATAAGCCAGGGTTTTTATAGTCACAGGAGAAACCAAAACCAAATCTCTAGATTACATGATATTTGCACACTGCAAAAAAGATTCAGGTGCCAAAGTACCCAGGATCTTCAGGCGGTGGGCGTACTCAGGCAGTAGGCATGCTCAGGCGGCTTCTTCAAAGACTGACAGTCTCCAGAGAGCATCTGTCCCAGTTCCCCAGGTGTTAGCCTCCAAGCAGAGACTGCCAGAAATCCAATGACTGAGGGGAAGGGGGAAATAACATATAGAGACTATCCATAAGTTCTGTGACTCTAGAGAATGTGAATAATGCACTACATATGGAAATAAATTAAGCAATCCTAAAAACATGTACAGAAATCTAAATATAGTCATAACAAAGAGAAAATAACATAATCAATATTGAGAAATATTCAAATGGGTTATAGTAAAGTAACTTATTATCCTGAATGTAAAAATGTATCAATTCCAGTACTCTGTTTTTCCCCACAAAGTTACATGAGTGCTTTTATTTTATAACTGGGTATAGGCTGCTACATCATTTGACCCTCATTCTCATTCTTCATCTTCACATTCTCTGCAATTAGCTCAGGATATGAGAGATGTATAATGACAGTTTACTAAGTTGCAAAGTCACAGGTTAGTTTGGAGAAGGGTATTGAAATGAACCTTTTGGTGAGGAGAAAATGTCATGGAACCGAGGAATAAGAAGTTTAGACACATGAACAAGTGGCAGGTAGTTATAGAAGAAAACAGAACAGCCAACATAAATTTTATTCTGCATAAGAATGGCTTGGTTCATGCCTAACACTAAGTTCTGTACTGAGTACATGTAATGTTTTTGTACTACATATACTATATTACCAATTCTGACAAAAAGGTCCCCATTTTGCAAACTTAAATAATTCCCCCAACTCTAATCCAGGGCTTTGTTATATTAGAAAGAAAATCCCAACTCAAATGTCAGATATTAACTATATTCTTTCCATACCAGGAGCTGATTTAATATATTTTCATCTTTTCAATTACCATCAAATTACACCATTTTCACTCCTTTTTTTACTCCATTCAACTTCCATTCTATAACACACATACATACATACACAGATGACATACATACATACATACATCCACACAGTAGCTGAGTATTACCACTTTCTTGTTTGCACATATGTTGTTTTATATGGTTTCAGGGCTAACCATTCTATATCACAATGCTGCTCTTTCATGAATGAGATTATATATATATATATATATATATATATATATATATATATACACACACATGTGTGTGTGTATAACATGTACATATGTGTGTTATGAATAATTTCATATAAATATAAAATATAATTACAAAATAATAAAATAGGTAAATATAAAATACAAAGTATGATCCTATGAGGCTTAATAAAATGGCTTTGTTGTTATATCACTCCTGCCTCCTCCCCTATGGAATTAAATTTTTCCTTAATCCTCACGTGGAAACTTGGACATATATATCTTCCATGGGATAGATTGTGAAGTCCTTTTAGCATACCAAAAACGTGGTAGATTGTTTCATATTGTGGATTTACAGTCATCTTCTTGAAAATTATCTACACTAGTTTCCAGAGTTGTATAATTTTGCAATCCTACCAATAGTGAATGAGTGTTCCCTTTTCCCTACATTCTCTATAAGGTTTCTTCTTTGTTGCCTTTTTGATTTTTGCTCTTCTAACTGGGTTATCAATTTATCTTGGAAGTGCTTTGATTTGTATTTCCCAAGTAACTAGTACAGTGAGACATTTTTATGAATTTTTCTGAACTCCTTTTTTATTCTTTCTCTCTCTATTAAAAATCACTCTCTTCAGTTCAAAAGTCCATTTAGAGGGGAATATTTATTTTTTGACTATACTTTTGCAGTTCTTTATGTATGTAGGATATTAAATCTATTCCAGTGTATCACTGACAAAGATTTCCTTCCATTATGGGTGCTTCTTCTTCACCCTGTTTATTGTTTCTTTAGTTTTATCTATTTTTTATGTGAAGTCCTACTTGTAAATTTTTTACCTTAATACACATCTTGCATGTTTCTTTGCACTAAGCCCTTAAAATTTTTTTTGAATATGTTGGGACTTATGTACAATGGGCTGTTTTATGTAATTTTGTCCTTCCATTCTTAGCTATGAGCCATTGAATTTCTACTCTATGTAGAGACAATATATTCACTCTTATACCCATTGGTGGGTCCCCTACAATCCCAAGGTTATTTCCAAAACTTTTTATGGTCCAAAGATAGGTTAAATGTATTGAGTCATGGGAGAAAATTATAATAAACAGAAAACAAAACAAATGATAAATCTAGAAAAAGGACAGTTTTGATGACATTGTAATAAAGATGGGGGAAGTGTAAAACAAAAGCAAACAGAATAATCTATATATGTGTAAAACTGTCAAACAACAATTTTGTATAATCAATACATGTTACTGAGATATATATGGCAAATCACATATTTAAAAAATAAGAATAAGCATAGAATCATGAATAAAGTATGTAACATTGAGGTATTCTATGCTTTCAACTTCATGGAAATGGCACATAACTCATACAGAGTTCATGACATTCCTCTATCCTCTCCTTTAAAGAACATATGTAAAGGCTAGTAACACTCTTTATAATTGTGTATTCTCTAAAATCCTAGAATTCCTAGTGGATAGAATAATTAATTTCAGTATTTGATTTTGTTGCCTATTTTTCTGCATTTTCTCTCTAATAGTGTTTTTTGTTCTGCTGACTATCTACTAGTGGGTAATTATGAGAGACTCAAAGGCTAGGTTACAATCAGATTCAAAATACTCTTTAATTTCATTTGAGTGACAAATGTCCTCAGAGTCCTGACACTCACACAGGATATTTGGCTTTGGTTTCTTGGAAAGTCCAAGAAAAATAGTCTCATCCATCCTGATTACAGTTCAATCAGTACATATTTATTTTATCATTTCTGTCTTCCTTTTTCTTATTCTTCAATATGACAGGAATATTAAGTGAACATTCCATGTGTCTTTGCTGAAGAAAATACATATGCATAAACTAACTGCAAATTTTCATTTGCTGAAAAGATTGTTAGAATAATACAGTAAGTCTTTTATTCATTAATTTCCTTCTATCTCTATGTTTCACCAAAAAAATATGACAGCAGTTTACAAGTGTTCCCAAGTTGTCAAATTAAACAAAGGCTGTACTATGTTTCTACATCTGTTTATATTTTATTTCATTTCATACTAATCTTAACAGAAGGGAGTATTAGGGGCTTATTTTGATCCTGATTGTAACATTCAACTAACAAGACACCTATAAATTTCAAGTTCACTGTGTAAAAATATCCACATTATTGACACCAAAGATTCTTATCTAAGGATACATTGCATCTTTGTGGCCAGCTTTCATGCAGATGCCTTACATTAGACTAAACCTAGCTAGATGAAGAAAGTCTCAAGCAGCACCTTCCAAAGGAAACATGACTTTATATATGTGAAGAATAAAAGATACTATCATGAATTTCCATGTTTATTTCTATTAGGTTTTTACTTTCCCAAAGTTCTCTCACTATATTTCTCCATATCATCTTTGATTTCTGTTTGTCTCTGTATTTTTCTTTTGACAGATAAACCACTGGCAGAATCTATTCCCACTGGACTGAAAATGTGTAAAAACAGGCAGAAAGGAGATGCTTAATTAAAAATATACATGAAAATGTCATATGGAATTCTGAAAATATTCAATCAAAATAAAAATGAAAAAAGTTCAGAAAGAGAAAAATAGTATAATGGATAAAAGGAATGATAAAAATAAATGATCCAGAAATAATGATGTCAGTCTAGTGCCTTAAACATCATTAGTAAGAGAGTTTCTACTCAAATATTAATTACCATATTGTGTTTTTATATATCAGATACTTTGTAAAGATTAAAATTTCTTTTAATAAATTAATAAAGCACTGTGCAAGTTACAATTATATATAGAAATTAATTCTTCTTTCTTTTTTTACTACTATTTTTTAATAAGCTCTAGTAGAATTGAATGGTCTACCTGTGTCTTATATGGATTAGATGGAAATTGTAAAGGAGAAACTAGAAAGAAGACTACTGCATGGATGATAAAAGCTCTTGATATCATTCAGTTTTCACCAAGGTATGTTTTATTGCAATTTAATTTGAATTTTTAATCAAAATATAGTTACCTTCCTCCAGTCATTCCTGTGTTGTCCTCATATTGTTCTTTCTCAAATTGACTTAGGAGACCTGGTGTGAGGTTTTGTTTCCTAAAAAAGGTCAGGAAAGTATCACCTCTGATATCTCCATGTTACAGTTGCATAAACAAGATCCAAGCAGAAACAATACAAGCAAAGATGCTAATGTGGAAAGAAAAATATCTCATGGAACTTCACATATACCAAATGAACTACAGGAAACTAATGCAGAGAGGTATAGAAGTTATTTTCTTTTTCAGGGATGAGACTCTTACGTGGTTATCCAATACCAAGTGTTCAGCCTTGAAATCATATATAGATATAAGGAAACTGAGCAATTTGTGTGGATCCATGTGCCTGTGCATGCCAGTGTATGTGTGTGCATGTATATGTGCATGTATGTGTGCATAAGTAATAAAAATTAAAGCATATCAGATGCTTTTGTGTTTTAATAGAAATAGAACTTCATCATTTCCTTTCCAACCCCCTATAAGCTATTACTTCCAATTTCTCTTACATATGCACCCATTCTCAACTTCATAGCCTCTATTTTGATTATTAGTCTTACATACATAATCTAACTATATGTATATAATCTTCCTTATGTGTATGTATGAATATACACTTATTGGTGTGTGCATGGATTCAAGGTTGATCTTTCTGTATTGGAAACTAATAATGATGTCATCCCTAGGAAAAGCTAGTTTATCTAGAGGCAGGAAGCAGCATCAAGTATCTTTTCAATTTTTATGTCTTGAATGCAGATAGGAAATCATTCTTGAGACTGAAACATTGCTAGCTATCCACAGCATGGGGATGTTATCATGGATATTAATGCAAAACCTGGTAATATTCTTTTCTTAAACCAATAAAAATTTTTACTGTATTTTAAATGGTAGCTTCTCAATCAACACATCCAGGGCAGGTTTAAATAGCATGGTAATTTGGCAGTATTCTCACATTGGCTTGTATATTTAAACTGTTTCGATAAGAAAATTAGTGAATGTAATTCTGTCAACAAAAATGTAATGTGAAGTTTTAATTTATCAAGGCAGTGAATATTAGAGAAGGAAAATTAACTGCCTCTATTGTCTGTTTTATTTCCCGTGGCCTATATATATTTTTAATAATCATCAATTTTGTGTTTACCTGACATACTTCTCAAGGGTACATCTTCCTGTGTCAATCAATAGAAGCCATCCAGCTGTTTTTTCACATAGTACATTTTACTGGTGTCTCAAATATGTTGATTTAGCATTTTAACAAGGCTGAAGCATTCTCCAATTTCCATTAAACAACCAAAGGGTTGAAAGGTATATATCTGACATCAATTATATTATATAGGAGATGGCACTGAAATAAAGTCAACATAATTAACCTCAAAACACATTATTTGGATGAAGTATAATTTCTTATGAAGCCAAAATGATAAAAATGTAGAAACAGGATCTGTTATGCTCAATTTATGAGACATTCAAGACCCCACCAGGATCCCAAACTCTGATGCAAGTACATGAGAGTCTTTGTTCAAACTCAAGCTTGGGCTACAAACATTCCTGATGGAACAGAAAGGAGAGTGACTCCCAGCTCTAGGAGAAGGGGGCTTATAAAGGAAAAACAAACTTCCAGCAGGGGTTTCTAAGCCTTCTCACTACAGAAGAGGATAAAGGAATATTGTTCTTTTTCCCAGAGCCCACGAGTGTCAGCCATAGCACTTCAAGGACAGCAGACAGTAGCTTTCTAGACAGTAGCTTTCTCCAAGGACAGCAGCTTAAAATTGAGTTTGGAGGACAAAATGGAATCTGTCCTGCTGGTTTTTACCTCTTCATTTGTCATGTCTCTTTAAGGGCAAGTTAACTTAGAATGGAGTCTTAAAAATAAAGTGGAGTTTATTCTGCACCACAGTCCCTTCATTCCTCCCTCTACTAGTTGCTTTGGAGACCAATCTGGGCTGCTTGATGCAAGATTGTTCATGTTAATTTGTTGATAGTGATCTTGTTATTAATTGAATAACCCCCAATCTCTGTTTTATATGTTGTAAAAGCTTGTTTATGATACATGATCCAAAGGTAAGGAGAAGTAAAAGAATAACTAATGGTCCCACAAGGGTGGAAATAAGAGTTATTAACCAAGGGAAGTAATCAAATAGTGAATGTTATCAACTTTTAGGTTTAGGCTTTTTTCATTCTCTTCTGCACCTATCTAGGTTTTTCCTGACATTAGCCAATGACTTACAAATGACTCCAGAATGGTTAACATAGAAGCAGCATTTCTCATGTTAGGTGGCACATAGCCCTCCTTGTGGCAAGAAGACTAAATCTAATTTCTGCTTGTTTTGTAATATCACTTCATCCAGAGAATCTTTATTGTTAGATTTCTTCACCTATGTCTATCTTTAAATTGTTATAATTTTTTTTGTATTGTTAGCACAGATATCCCAGTGCCAGCCCTGGCTAGCCCTGCCCCTAGAATTAATGTTAAAGTCAAAGAGATAAGATTTTTCTTTTATCTCACAACGTCTTCTTCAATTTGTCCTACTAAGGCTCTTAATGTCATTTTCTCTGAGTAATAGGTTATGTGGGGCACTAATTGAACCAAAACATAGAACCCATTTGTGGTAAAAGAATTAAGAACAGCCCCATTCACACAGGGGGTCAGTCCTAGTGAATAGGCCCGCCATGCATGTTCTGGGGGAATAATCTATTTACGTTGACCTATGGGAACAGTCCAATTGTAGAGAAGTTGATGTGAAAAGGGGACTTTCCCAGTCAGATACCCTGTCCCTATATAGTGTGGAGGGTTAGAGCTGAACGCTTCTGTGACCATCTATATGTAGAATCTCTTTCAGTAACATTTTATTTAGCTCTTAATACAGTGTCTTCATAAAAGGGGGGATGTAATACATAATATATATATATCTCAGGGACAGCAGACCCAGGACTGAGACCGAGTCACCTTTAACTTGAGGGGTGGGGTGTACTTTTGAATACTCTATTTCAGTATAGCTAGAGTTAGATAGTCTTCTTTTGGGGAGAATGAATTAACAGGTCTGGTGTGAGTGTGGTATACCTAGGCAGTGATTTTATCTATTTTGATAGCAGTTGGCATGGTCAAGAGGATGATATAAGGTCCTTTCTACTTGGGTTTAAGCACATCTTGGTGATATCTCCTTATATAGACTCAGTTTCCTTGATGTGTGTGGTTCTGGAGCCAGGCCTGTTTTGTAGAGGGCACATAATTTAGACCAAATATGTTTGTGAGCCCACTGGGTAATGCTGACCCTAAATAGTGAATCATCATCTTCTAGTTTTATAATGGTTGTCAACTGTAGGCTGGGTACAATGGGGGCTGGGATACCATATACAATCAAATCATCTGGCAAAGAAAATTTCTTATCTGATATAGGTCAAAGGGATGGAGCACCATCCAGTCCCCACCAGTCTCTAAAGCTAATTTAGTTAAGGTCTCTTTTTAACATTTTATTTATTCTTTCTAACCTACCCTCAACTTTGAAATCAGTATGCACAATGTAATTTCCAATCTGCCCCCAATGGATTTTGCTACATCCTGACTTACCTTGGACACAGATGTTGGTCTATTGTCTGATCCTATCATATGAGATCTATGCCTGGGTAAGATATCCTCTACTAATTCCTTTGCTGTCTCAGCCTTAGTTGGGAACCCCTGTGTCTATCCTGAGAAAGTGTTCCACAAATACCACCAGATACTTGTATCCATCTTTCCAGCTTAACCACTATAAAATCAGTTTTCCTAGAGGCTCATAGCCATCCATTGTACTGAGTACAAGGTCCCCAATGAAGGAGCTAGAGAAAGGACCCAAGGAGCTGAAGGGCTTTCAGCCTCTTAGGATGGACAACAACATACCCTCAGAGCTCCCAGGGACTAAACCACTGACCAAAGAGTACACATGGTGGGAATATTGGCTCCAGCACCGAGTACAAGGTCCCCAATGAAGGAGCTAGAGAAAGGACCCAAGGAGCTGAAGGGCTTTCAGTCTCTTAGGATGGACAACACCATACCCTCAGAGCTCCCAGGGACTAAACCACCAACCAAAGAGTACACATGGTGGGACTATTGGCTCCAGCACCATATGTATAGCAGAGGATGACCAAGTCGGGCATCAATGGGAGGAGAGGCCCTTGGCCCTGTGAAGGTTCTATGCTCCAGTGTAGGGAAATGCCAGGGCCAGTAAGCAGGAGAGGGTGCAGTGGTGAGCAGGGGAAGGGGCTAGGGAACAGGATTTGCTTTTGGTTTTGTTTTTTTATTTTATTTTACTTTTTGGAATGGAACCTAGGAAAGGAGATATTTTATGACTTGTAAATAAAGAAAACATCTAATAAAATAAATAAAATAAAATCAGTTTTCCCAGTAGGCTCCCAGTCTAATACACAGTCAGGAACCTGGATGTTTGGGATTGCTGGGAGTACTGGTCAGCTGACAAGCTTTATAGTTTGTCACTATATCTTCATCTGTGTCCTGTATATCTTTGAAAGTCACCTTAGATTTTCTTACTGCATCTGCAATTTGTCTCACTCCCATGTGAGTGACTCTGTGGATCTTTCTGAGATGGTTCCTGCTAAAGAGGTAGGTAATATTCTTCTTCTGTATATATCAGTTGTTCTGGGAGGGTCACATAGAACAGTGTCCAATCCAGAGATGGATGTTTCCTTTAAGGCTACCTCCTTAGCAGCCTTGTCAGTGAGGTTGTTACCTCTAGCCATTGGTACTGTTTATTTTTGGTGCCCTGGGCAATGAATGATTATCAATTTTTCCCCAGGGACTCCAACTCTGATGCAAGACCACAAGAGTCTTTATTCAAGCTTGAGATTGGACTAACAAACGTTCCTAATGGAACACAAAGGAGATTGACCCTCCAGCTCTAAGTAAAGGGGTTTATAAAGAAAAAAAAACACAAGTGGGGGTTCCAAAGCCTTCGCATTACATGATAGGGTAAATAAATGTTGGTTTCTTTCCCAGAGACCAAGGGTGGGTGTTGCAGTAAATCTCCAATGGAAATGAAATGCAGTGAAAACACAATTCAATTAATATGAATACAAGCTGTGCACCTAGACTGAGTATCACTACACTACCTACCATCTTACCCATCTATGAGATCAACAGGTGGGTGTTGCCTCCCTCTGTCTGAATATTTTGAGAGTATTCCTCTGCCTGAATTTTGAAAGCAAAAGCAGCTGAAACTGTGGGGAACTATAGGCCACCTGTGGTCTCGAAACAATGCCTACAGCCTGATTTTCAGGAGAAGCTGCAAAGGTGGATCTGCTGTTAGATTCTTACAAGCCTTCCTGTTTGAAGACATTTGCTTACTGTAAACAATGTTCCTGCCTGAGAGTTGTTTCCATTGAGAACTTGGCATCTAACTGTCTAGAGTTGTATTTACGTTATGCATATATTGTGTTCAATGTGTTGGTTTCACTTTGGTGCCCCTGGAGATAAATACCCAGTTCACCCCAAAGTAAAGGTCGATTTGATACATCTACTTGGCGGCCCTCCATGTTTTTCTTTTGCCTGTTTATTTCCACAGGTCTAGTCCAGCCTCCAGCCCGAGGTAACTCAAGGACCCTGAACAGTTCCGGTGGCCAGACTCTACAGAATGGCGCCTTGGACGTGGGGCCTGGACACGAGAGAAAGGGACTGAAGACCATACTGCCAGAATACACAGAGCTCTGTATAATTAATAAACCAAAGGGAATGAATGTTGCTGCTTCCATATAGTAACAAATTCGGCTAGCACTGGCCAAAATTCCGTGTAGGAAGGCTGCGGGGGTACTAGGTAGAGAAGTACTGACCCGATGCTTCGGGTTCCCCTAGGGATTGTCAGCAGTAGAAGATGGGGGCATCTGTCTCGAAGGTGGCTATCCAAAATGTGGATGAGCTACTCAGGACCAAAGGAGTAAGGGTTGAGAAGCAAGCACTCGAAGAATTAACCGAGCAAATAGAAGCTCACTGTCCTTGGTTAAAAGGACTCACCAAGATTAATAGAAAATCCTGGGAGAAAATAGGAAAAGCTCTCACAAATAATAAGGTATATGGATTTCCCCTCCACCTTTGGGGGATGGTCATGGATATTATGATTGAAAGTGAGAAAAAAGAGCGGAAGGAGGGTCATTCTGATAGCAAGGTAAGTCTGACTAGTTCAGAAATGACAATTTCGGACCAGGATACAGACTTGCCTTCTACGAAAGCTGAACAGGTCCACAGTTCCTCAGAAGAAGTCCAGGGTAACCGAAGAGGCCCAAACTTCTGCAAAGTGCAAACTTGCTGCGTCTCGTGTGAGGAGACATCGCTCTTATGCAATGTCTGTGCACACTAAGATAAGGGAGAAGTCTCAAAACAGATCTCCTTTAAGTAGAGAAAAACTTGAAAACAAGGTAGGAGAATTAAGTGATGAACTCAGGGGCTTTAAAATGCAAGCAGGCAGAAAGAAAGACAGCTATCTGGGGGCAGAACCTTTGCCCTTAGAGGATGCTTTTTACCCGGCTCAGGAAATAGGGCAAGACTTATCCGGTTTACGGGCTTTTCCAGTACTAGAACACAGAGACCAAAATGACAATGCGTATAGATATTATCAAGCTCTTGATGGTAAAATTATTAAGGATTTAGAAAAGGCAGTTGATCAATATGGTGCTACCGCACCATTCACCCAAGCCTTTGTGGATAATATCATAGATTATAACCTAACACTACAGGACTAGAGAACATTGACTCCCGCTATTCTGCAAGTGAGTGATTATTTAATATGGCATTCAGAGTGGAAAGAGCATAGTAAAAAGATTGCTATGCAAAATGCTCAGTCTGGTAATCCTGATTGGGACCTAGAGATGCTTATAGAGGAAGGACGGTATGAAAGAAATGCCAGACAGATTGATTATCCCGTGAGAGTATTTGCTCAAGTCGCTATTGTGGCCAAAAAGGCGAGGATGCTGCTGCCTACTAGAGGTGAAGGCAGCAACAGCTTGACTGGAATACGGCAGGGTCCAGAGGAAACTTTCCAAAATTTTGTGTCGAGACTGCAACAGGCAGCCAGCAGAATACTTGGAAGCTCCTATTCAGATGGTCTGCTTATCACGAAGTTAGCTTTTGAGAACGCTAACTCAGAGCAGTTCTCCTTCCGCACAAGGGTCAGATGGATTTATCTGGATATATTCGCCTTTGTGTGGACATCGGGCCTACATTTAATCAGGGATTAGCCATTGCAGCTGCATTGCAAGGCCAGAAATTCTGGCAAATTGCAGGATAGTAAGCGTTGCTACCAGTGTGGTCGTTTAAACCATTTTAAGAATGAGTGCCCTAAACAAGTTACAGAGAGGCAGCGGTCAGATACTGCACCGAAACTATGTGACCATTGTAAAAGAGGAAAATATTGGCCCAGAGAGGGTCGATACAAAAAGGTTTCTCAAAACTCTGCTTGTTCAAAAAACGGTTCCAGGGGCTGGCCCCAGGCCCTGTCCTGGAACCAAAAGGCAGTGTATGGGGCCCTGACACTGCCAACAGATCAGGACGAACTATACCTGAGCTCCTCAGAGCAGCGCCAGGATGTGCAGGAGTGTACTTATCCACCACCTGGCACACAGTATTAACCCCAGAAATGGGAATTAAGGTTCTATCTACTGAAGTTTATGGGCCACTACCTTCAGAGACTTGGGATTTTGTGCTTGGTAAAGGTAGGGTTATTGTGGATGGTTTGCAAATTCACCCAGGTGTTATTGATCACAATTATCAAGGAGAAATAAAGATTATGGCTTCCTCACCACGCAGTGTTATTATAGTACCTGATTATGAAAAGATTGCTCAGCTTGTCTTAGTTCCTTTACCTAAGGCTGTTGCTTGTGAGGCAGGACAGAGTTGTTCTGTTGCTCCTGAAGTATATTGGATATAGTCTATTAGGAATAAGAGGCCTAAACTTGAACTAACTATTGAGGGAAAACGTTTTGAGGGACTCATAGATACGGGAGCTAATGTAACCATTATCAGAGGCCAGAGCTGGCCCTCCACTTGGCCTCTAACTGAGTCCATTACTCACCTTCAAGGGATCGGGTGTGCCAATAACCCAAAACAAAGCTCTATGCTTCTAACCTGGAAGGATGAGGAAGATAACACTGGGCAGATCCAGCCATATGTTATGCCTAACCTCCCTGTCACTCTGTGGGGGAGAGATCTGTTGTCACAGATGCAGCTGGTGCTATGCAGCCCTGGTGAACTATCTAATAGGCAGAGGTCCGAACAAAACATTAGGATGTATAGAGGCCATAAGCCTCGTTCCAAATATAAAGGTTTGAAGCATTTTCTGTAA
>JADRCD010076599.1:0-14371 GCA_019843815.1 Montemys delectorum | reverse complement strand
TATATTTCAAAAGTATTTATATACCCAAGGGAGACATAGACAATTAACTTGGGAGGTGGCTTGTAGGAAAGAGAACAACAAAGAGTGAGACTGAATGCTTTGCTTGACATTTGTAGCTCTTGTATCAAGTTTGAAGAAGAGGACTTTATAAGTTACTCTTTCTCTGAGATGAATGCTTTTCCAAATTATCACAGCCAATGAACGAGATTCTTACCCGCATCTAATGTCTGTGCCACCCTCCAAGCACAATCATTGTTCATTGAAACAGTTGGTGAATGACTTTATGGATAGACCATCTTAATACACACACCATTTCTTAAATGAATGTAACCTGTTCTCTGTGGGCTGAGAATAAAGTCACTCACTCAAGTCAAATAGCTTTTTGACCATAGCAAGAAGTCTGTATCCAAAAATTGTCCCTACAATTCATTCCTTGGCACAGCAGAACTGTGAATTCTCAGCTTAGCTACGATGGAGGTAAAATCCTTTGGTAATTTGAGGGTCATTGAAGTACAGCCTTATTACAATGAAATCCAATGTCTAAAAATTGTTCTCATTTTGGGCTTGTACCACAGTAAGAGCCAAGATTTTAAACTCTACTAAATACAAAACAAACAAACAAAAAGACTTTCCATATTTATGTTCATTTAAGAAAATACTAGTAGTGATATATTATTTTGAAATATACAGTTAATATGTTTGGAGTTATTTGAAATTTATACTGAGAAAACGTATTTGCAGTATCGCTGTAGACAAGCATCTACATAACACTGTTAAATTGATCGTCTTATATCAAACAACTTTTATAATACTCATTTTATTGTTATATTTTATAAATTTTAATGAATATGACAAAAAAAGATATTGTAGGTATTGAAGAGGAGGTCTTTGGGAGGAGTTGGGGTACAAATGGGAAACAAGAATGTGATTTAATTTTATTTACTTAAAATATGTTTTTAAATGTTAACAAATTCAGACAAATTGAAATCATGTAACTTTTCTCATCATGACGCAATAAAAGTTAAAAAAAAAAAAAAAAGATTGTCTACTGCAAGTCCGTGAAGGAACAACGCCTAAACCCAAGAGAGCAGCTGTTGCAGCATCTAGTTCATCTTGAGGATTTCAAACAGTCATAAAATAAATGTTCTGGTTTCAAAAAAAAAAAAAAAGATAAAATACACAAGGACAGGAAGTGCATTTGGTTTTTAACTCAGGTGTTGTCAATGTCTTTCCCCCACAAGTTGGGATAGGACGTCACAGTATTATTCAGTCGGGAAGCAGGAAAAGACTTGGACCACGGGAGATGAAGGGAACGGGGTCAAGGCTCCAAGGACAAAGAATCATTGCTTCAGTCTAATCCCTGGAATACAGAAGTGGACCTTTGGGAAAACAAGGGTTTACTGGGGAGCGGAGGAATTAAAACATTTGTCTAAAAATCTTAAACGATACAAGAGATAACAGATTCGAATTCCCTCCCCTAAATACAAGTTTTATAGTAAGCAAAGGCATATATGATAATTCTTACAATTCAGCAGTAGTAATACAGCTGCAGGTGGGACTCTACTACCCAGCCCGCTATCTGCCTTCTCTCGGCGTTCTCAACGTTAACTGCTTCCCATAAACAAAAGGTGCAATCTGGAAGTCGGAGCTAAAACCGTCGCCAGTGCACGAAGCACCGGGTCCTCGAAGGGGCCGATGCGATTCCTGCACACACTTGAACACAGGACGGGGGACGATGCAGAGGGAGAACAGGAGCTCAAGCCCGAGATCCTGACAGCGGCAAGCCCTAAAACAAAGTTACCTAAAAATAGGCTAGTAAAGGCGAGTAGGACAGGCTGAGTCTGCGCGACCCGCGCGCGCCTGCGCACTACTGACCGCCCCTGTGCCTCTCCTGGCTAATGGCAAATCACGCCTAGGCATTCTCCAACTCAAGGCGTCTCAGGCGCCTGGCATCCGGAGCATTGTGGGAAAGCGATACGGCGGCCACGTGACACGTTCCCACTAATCGGCGCGCAGACCGCACTTTTGCTGTCGGCTTCAAACAAACTACCTAGTGGGGTCGGGCGGCTCCGGCCCGCCCCTCGGCCGGGGTCGCGCCCGCGGGGTGGGGGGCCAGGGGGCGGGGCGATGCGGCGGAGCGACAGCTCGCCGCACCTATTCCGGGTTAAGGGCTGCGGCGCTGGCGGGCGCGGTGGGCCTAAGCAGCCAATGGGGGCTGGGGGCGGCCCAGCTGGTGGGGAGGTGCGGGCGGGGTGGTAGAGGAGGCGGGCTTCAATCCGGTTCCATCCGGTTCTCCCACCGCCCCCGCTTCGGGTCGCAGCAGTTCGTGTGGTGGCGGCTAGGCAGTGCAGCTCCGTGACAGATCCGGCGACGCGCGCGTCTCCCACCCTCCCTCCGCCGCCACGATGCCTAAGAGGAAGGTGAGCGCAGCGGGGCCACGGCGCCCGCAGGGCTCGGGGCTAGGGTTCTGGAACCTTCGGGGTTGCGGGCGGCTGGGCGTGACGTCACGCGGCCGCATTGTTCTCCGCTGTGCTTTCTCCTGCAGGTTAGCGCGGATGGAGCGGCGAAGGCGGAGGTGAGTGCGGACCTCGGGTGGGCCGGGCGGGTCGGGGAGGCCGGGGGTGTCGCTCACCGCGTCGCTCACCCCGTCTTTCTCTCCGCAGCCCAAGCGCCGCTCCGCCAGGCTGTCGGCCGTAAGTACCGCGATCGGGCCGGGGCGGGAGCGATCGGGCCCGGGCCTAGCACGCCCACTCAGCGCCTCACACCCCCTCCTTTTATTAACTTATCTTTTGCCAGAAGCCCGCCCCTGCCAAGGTGGACGCGAAGCCGAAAAAGGCCGCGGGAAAGGTAGGTTTCCAAGTGGTGTCCAGGCAGGCCGTTTAGTTGAGGTTCTAAGTGTTTAGGAGGTCCTTTGGAAGGTGGGTGGGGGCGGCATGGGTAAAGTGTAGCACGTTCGTTCATCCCCAGCAATAAGGTTTTGAGTTCAGTTTCCAGCACCCACAGGGCAGCTCAAAAACATCCCTGACTCCAGTTCCAAGAGGATTCGTGCCCTTTTCTAATCTCCAGCAGCAGGCACACGGTGCACATACGTACATTCAAAACACAAAAACTCAAAAGCTTTTATGAGCCAAAGATGACTCACTGGTTAAGAATGCACAATGCTCTTACAGAGGGACCTGAGTCTCTTGAGTGACAGCTCCAAGGGATAAGAGGATCTGATAACCTCTTCTGGGTTCTGCAGGCACAGCCCGAGCATGCACAGACATATATGAATGCTTATGTTTAAAAGTAAAGTCTTGCCAGGCAGTGGTGGCGCAGGCCTTTAATGCCAGCACTTGGGAGGCAGAGGCAGGCGGATTTCTGAGTTCCAGGACAGCCAGGGCTACACAGAGAAACCCTGTCTAGAAAAACAAAGCAAACAAAGTGAAGTCTTCCACCACCACCAATAGCTGCTGTCTGGCAATTAGATTATTCATGCTTGAAAGAATATGGGGGACTGGTTGGGTTACAAGCCTTTGCATTAATCTCTCGTGTGTTAATGGTGCTGCGGAGAAGTGCTTAAGGTTTAATCCGACCTAATGACAAGATTTAGGACTCCTCAGCATACATTGTGTCCTTGTTGGAGTGGATCTCAAGTTGTCTAATATCGAGGTTGTGTGAGGTGTCAAGATTCTGCATTGAATCAAAGGTGAATACAAATTTTATAAATGTCTCTTCTCTTGTTTTAGGATAAAGCATCAGACAAAAAAGTGCAGATAAAAGGGAAGAGGGGAGCAAAGGGCAAACAGGCTGAAGTGGCTGACCAGCAAACTACAGATCTGCCTGCAGAAAATGGAGAGACAGAAAACCAGGTCAGAAGAGTGCGCATGCATACACTCTGATTCTGAGCAACAGATGTTAAATTGGATCTCTTGTGTAGCAGGTTAACTTTTATGGGAACTTTACTGTACAGTGAATAGGTAGCGCACTAATGAACTAGGTTTTATTTGGACTTGTACAAATTAGTGAGAGTAAATAAGACATTTACGTATGTCAATTTTACCTGCAGTAGGATGCAGAGCTCAGAGGTTTTCCCATGTTTTTGTAAGGTTGTGTTGGAACAGGTGAGCTGGTTCTCTGTCTTACATTGCAGTGCTCAGCTTGCTGTGGTCTCTGAGGCTTCTCTTGTGCTAGAATCCTAGTTTTTATATTCTGGATTATACATTATTAGACTCATTCCAATTATGGCAAAAATGACAACTTTGTTTCTTCTGAAAAGTAGTTGATAGTTTAGGGCTGAGTGATAACTTGGTTCAGAAAAATAACATTGATTTCTGTGTTTTGTTTTTGTTTTCAAGACAGGGTTTCTCTATGAAGCCCTGGCTGACTTGGAAGTTGCTCCATAGTCCAGGCTGGCCTCAAACTCTGCCTGCCTCTGTCTCCCAAGTGCTGGGATTAAAGGGATGCACCACCACTGCCTGGCTGATTTCTGTTTTTCTGAGCTGTCAGGAAAAGACTCAAAGTGTGGTGCTGGAGAGCTGGCTCAGAGGTTAAGAGCACTGGCTGCTCTCCCAAAGGACTGTGGTTCAATTTCCATTACCCACATGGCAGCTCACTCACAACTGTGTGTAACTCCCAGTTCCAGGGAATTGATACCCTCAAACAGACATGCAAGCAAAACACCAATGCACATAAAAATTTTAAAAGGGGGGCTCAAAGTACAGTACAAGGTTGAAACAGGGTCTTGAACTGACACACTTGCCTCAGCCTTACAACTGTGGAGACTCCAGGTATGAGCCACCATGCCTGGCAACAGCTAGCTTTTGTTAAACTTAGCATTCTTATTACATATTATTAATATGCTTTATTATATATGCTAAGCTTGGGAAGGCAAATTTCATTTTATGTAGGATTGTGGTAATATCTCTTGCTTGACCAATCTTTTCTGCATACTAGATTACGCAGGTGGGCTCCCACACTCACATGGCATCTGTGTGGGTGCTGAGGAACTCTAGTTATCCTTTCTGTATGGCAGTTGGCTTTACCCACTGAGCCAGTCCTCCAGCCTCAATAGTATTATAGTGATTTTTGGTGTGATCTTACTGTTGGCCTGGAACTAGCTCTGTAGCCCAGGCTAGCCTTGACAACAACTTGTGTTGGCAGATATTTGCTTCTCAAAAAGTTTTGTTTTGTTTTGTTTTTCTTTTTCGAGGTACCAGAGATCAAACTCAGAATTTTCTGCATACTAGATAAAGGCTAAATTTATAACCAGCAGCTATACATTTTTGAACATTTTTTTCTAGTTCTAACTGCATGTCCAGTATTAAGTGATGGGGACTCAAACTAATCCCAATCATAAGATTGAGCTAGGCACTGTGGTGCACATCTATAGTACCAGTAGGTGGCAAGTTTCAGGTAGAATCAACAGCTGAAGGTATGCATTCTCATAGTAACCAGATATAGTTAACTCTCCTACAAGATTGCCAAAATCCTAAGCCACTGCACTTGGCAGACTAAGAAAACTTGCTTCAAACTGGGCAGTGGTGGCGCATGCATTTAATCCCAGCACTTGGGAGGCAGAGGCAGGTGGATTTCTGAGTTCGAGGCCAGCCTGGTCTACAAAGTGAGTTCCAGGAGAGCCAGAGCTATACAGAGAAACCCTGTCTCGAAAAAGCCAAAAAAAAAAAAAAAAGAAAAAAAAAGAAAGAAAACTTACTTCACTTGATCAACACAGTACTGTATGTTCTATGTAGCAGCACCTAGGGTGTGGATAAAGGGACTTAATGTTTGCAGATCATTAACATGAGTTCACAACATGCGCTCTGTTCTGTTGGGTACATTGCAGGCAGATGTAGGTAGCAACACTGCAGTGTCACTTGGATAAAGCTGCAAGGCCAGTATAAACAGGCAGATCACCAAAAAGAAGCACAGACATTTTGAAAACGAGTAACAATAAAGCTGGAGTATACTATACTTTAAATGAGGCAGCCTGAGCAGCCAAAGCTTCACACTGTTTTCTCTGTGTGTGCACTTGCCACCTTGATTGCAAGTCTTACAAGAGTGGGTGTGTTGGCAAGCACAGAATCTGTTAATAAAATATTAAGAAATAGGATGGCTAGGCATGGTGGCACACATTAATCCCTGCACTCTCTGGGCAGATTTTGATCCTGGTCTATATAGTGACTTCCAAGATAGCCAGAGCCTTGTGAAGAAGGAAGGAGGAGGGGTGGGGATATATAAGCACACCATTCTTGATGTTTGCTTTTTCTGTGGTTTGCAGAGTCCAGCCTCTGAGGAAGAGAAAGAAGCCAAGTCCGACTAAGCATCCATCACATTTGTCAGTGGTCCCTGCCTCCCTTCTTGTACAATCCAGAGGAATATTTTTATCAACTATTTTGTAAATGCAAGTTTTTTAGTAGCTCTAGAAACATTTTTAAAAGGTGAGGGAATCCCACCTCATCCCATTTTTTAAGTGTAAATGATTTTTTTTAAAAGGTTAAATCATTTGCTGGTTGTTTATTTTTTGGTACAACCAGAAAATAGCAGGATACTGAATCAGGAGAGGCTGTGACTGTCTCGGGGGTCACCATAACATTCCGTAGAGGGGGCTAGTTTTATATCCTACAATACAAAGCATAGTAATGGCAGTTTGGAGTCTCAGTTGTGCATTTGTGTCTGGAATATTTTCAGTTATATCTGGTCCCGTGTTTCCAGTAGAACCATTTTATAAGAAAGCCAGTCTTTGGTCCTTGCCCTGTCAGAACTGTGATGTCTGTGGTCATGGCAGTCCATTTTCCTAACTGTTGTGATAATGTGCTGTGAAAGATGGAACTTTTGAGTATGTTCTGTGTGTGGCATAAAATTGTGAATTGGTGGAACTGAGGATTATGAGCATTTGGTTGTTATGAGAGGTCTTACGGAAACTTGCCAAGTTTAAGGCTGGAACATCACTGGAATAAGTTCAAAGAAAAACAATACAGTAGTTCTTCATGTGTTCATTCGTGTGAACACAATGTGAGTCTTCAGAGTTTGGGTACGTGAACACAATATATGGTTTTTTGTTTTTTGGGGTTTTTTTTTTTTTTTTTTTTTTTTTTTTTTGAGTACGTGTGATAGGAATTGGAATGTCTGTGTACTCTGCTCCTTGACCAATAAAATCTGTTGTGAAAGTATTTGGAAATGCCTGATTAATTTTCTGATAAACGTCTCTGGTTTTTTGAGTTTTGCTATTTTCTGTGTAGCCTAGGCTGTTGCTCTACAGACCAGTCTGGCCTTCCCTCAGGGATCCTCCTGACTCTGTCTCTTGGGTGCTGGAATTAAAAACACATGCTGTTGGGGCAGAAGGGCAGTTCAGAGGTTAAGAGCACTGGCTGCTCTTCCAGAGATCTTGAGTTCAATTCCCACCTGCCACATGGTGACTCAGAACCATGCATGTATGGTGTGATCTGGTGTCCCCTTCTGACATGCAGCTAGAGCACATACATACATGAAGTGTCATGCATGGTTTCTCTGACTCTTGAGAAATTTACAGAGTTGGTTTGTTAATGACTTTTGAAATTGACTAAGCACTTGGGTTTACAGCTGTGCACTGCATCGGGCTTCTACTTTCATGTATGCTGCTGATGATTCACACTGCAAGAACTGGGACTCTCTGAGGTTATCTACAAGCTGGGTCTTTGGAATAGTGCAAGCTCCTACTTGGCAGGTTGAGACAGTTTCATGAAACAAGCTTGCTTTGTAGCCATGAGTAACCTTGAATTGATTGTCTTGCCTTATATACTGAGGTTAAAAACATGCATCACCAGGCCTGGCTAATGTTCTGGGTCATTGTGCAGGCTAGGGAAAATGTTAGATATATATCCCTGGGAAGAACTTGTTGTTTGCCCAGCATTTGGAGTCTTTGGAGTCTATCCCCCAACACCACCAAATGAATGGGGAAAAGTTCCCTAATCCATTCCAAGAGCATAGACTTGTAGTCCTGGCTACTGTAGGGGTTGGGACAGAAGGATGCTTTCAGTTTGTAGATGTGCTTTTTGGCTAGACTGTCTTGATGAGGGAATTTGGGGATCTGAACTTAATTCCTCACCACCACCGTAACTGTCCTGGAATTCACTGTGTAACCCATGCTGACCTCAAACCTACCAGCCTGTGCCTCTCAAGTAGGATTAAAGACTTATACCACCGGACCCTTGAAGCTTTGGTGTTTGTAGCCCTGGCTGTCCTGGAACTTAACAGTAGATCAGGCTGGCCTCACAGATCTGCCTGCCCCTGCCTCCCCTGGCCCTTTGAAGCTTTTTAAAAAGTTGCCTTTCAGGGCCCGAGAGATGGCTCAAACAATTAAAAGCACTCACTACTCTTGGAAAGTATCTTGTTTGGTTTAGGGAATGACTTATGCCTTCTGAGCTGCACAGGCACTAGGAATGTACATGGTACATATACATACAGGCAAAATTTTAAAATTGCTCTGGTTTTTTTTTAAAGATTGATTTATTTTTTTATGTGAGTACACTAGCTGTCTTCAGACACACACCAGAAGAGGGCATCGGATCCCATTACAGATGAGCCACCATGTAGTTGCAGGGAATTGAACTCGACCTCTGGAAGAGCAGTCAGTGCTCTTAACCGCTGAGCCATCTCTCCAGCACTAAATTGCTCTTTATTAGAGAAAAGTATGCCCATGCCCCAAAGCAGTACAGCATAAGGAAGTCCTGTGTGTACCAGTGAGTTTCAGCAGCTGTGAGATCCACCAAACCTGCCAGGTGTAGTGATGTGTATATTTATTCCAGCACCCAGGAGGATTGTACGTGAGGCTAGCCTGAATAGCAGTGAGTCGTGCACATGTGTGTATGTGCATGTGCTTAAATCTGTGGAGACAAAAATCAGGAACAAATTTTTATATTGTAAAATATTTACCTTTGAATTGACTATTTTGTCAGTTAAATACAGAGTCAATTTAACAAGCCTCTATCATTATTGATGTTTTTTAATTACTTTAAACCAGGTGTGGTAGCATAAACTTGTGGTCCCAGAACTTGGATAAATTCAAGGCCAGCCTGGCCTACGTGGCATCCTATTGAAGAAAAGGAAACAGCAAACTAAATAAGGACTGTAGTATACAAGAATCTATGCTTAGCATCACATACCACCTTCCAGGTGTGGTTACACAGAAGTCTCCATTGAGAAAGAGTGTTGGTGATGCTGAGTGTCTGGAGGTGTAGGTGTGAGGAATGACAGGCAAAAGCACTGACGGGTGGGGTGTGCCCCTTCTCCATCCCCTACACACAACTGCAGCTGAGTGTGGCCCACTGGGAAGGGACACGAAGGAATCAGGAGTTCACAGAAATGGGGGGTCATGGAGTAGCAATGCTTAAGGGGCAGTGTTTTAGCTTGTGTCCTCTGATAAGTGACAAGCTGAGTACTCTAGGTCTCCAGTAGCTTTTCCCTTAAAAAGGTATGTCTTGGGGCTGGCAAGATGGCTCAGTGGGTTAAGAGCACTGTCTGCTCTTCTGAAGGTTCTGAGTTCAAATCCCAGCAACCACATGGTGGCTCACAACCATCTGTAATGAGATCTGACGCCCTCTTCTGGTGTGTCTGAAGACAGCTACAGTGTACTTACATATAATAAATAAATCCTTTTAAAAAAAAAAGGTATGTCAAGAGAATCTTTTTTTTTCTCATTTCACTATTTTTTTATTAGATATTTTCTTTATTTACATTTCAAATGATCTGTCCTCTCCAGGTTTCTGCTCAAAAACAAAACAAAACAAAAAAACAAAACTAAAATGTTCCCTCTCCCTGCTCACCAACCCACACTCTCTCGCTTCCTGGCCCTGGCATTCCCCTACACTTGGGCAAAGAACCTTCACAGGGCCAAGGGCCTCTCCTCCCATTGATGACCGACTAGGCCATCCTCTGCTATACATATGCTGCTGGAGCCATGAGTCTCACCATGTATATGTACTCTTTGGTTGGTGGTTTAGTCCCTGGGAGCTCTGAGGGTACTAGTTAGTTCATATTGTTGTTTGTCCTAAGGGGCTGCAAACTCTTCAGCTCCCTTGGATCCTTTCTCTAACTCCTTCATTGGGGACCCTGTGCTCAGTACAATGAATGGCTGTGAGCCTTTACTTCTGTATTAGTCAGGCACTGTCAGAGCCGCTCAGGAGACAGCTATATCAGGCTCCTGTCAGCCAGTGCTTGCTGGCATCCACAATAGTGTCTGGATTTGATTACTGAATATGGGAAGGATTCCCAGGTGATCAGTCTCTTGATTGTCCTTCCTTCAGTCTCTGCTCCATAGTTTGTCTCTGCAACTCCTTCTCTGGGTATTTTGTTCCTCCTAAGAAGGAATGAAGCATCCACACTTTGATTTTCCTTCTTCTTGAGTTTCTTGTGGTTTGTGGGTTGTATTTTGGGTATTCCTAACTTCTGGGCTAATATCCACTTATCAGAGAGTGCATACCATGTGAGTTCTTTTGTGATTGGGTTACCTCACTCAGGATGATATTCTCCAGATCCATTCATTTCCCTAAGAATTTCATAAATTCATTGTTTTTAATAGCTGAGTAGTACTCCATTGTGTAGATGTACCACATTTTCTGTATCCACTCCTCTGTTGAGGGACATCTGGGTTGTTTCCAGTTTCTGGCTATAATAAATAAGGCTGCTGTGAACATAGTGGAGCATGTGTCCTTCTTACATGTTGGATCATCTTCTGGCTTTATGCCCAGGAGTGGTATAGCTGGGTTCTCTGGGTAGTACTATGTCTAATTTCCAGAGCAACCGCCAAACTGATTTCCAGAGTGGTTGTATCAGCTTGCAGTCCCACTAGCAATGAAGGAGTGTTCCTTTCTCCACAATCTCACCACAGAATCTTTATCTTGTCTGAAGACAGCTTCTGTTAGGTCCTTGTGGTAGTTTGAGTGAGATTGCCCCCCATAAACTCATCTGTTTGAATGCTTCCCCAGTTGAAGGAATTGTTTGAGATGGATTAGGAGGTGGCCTTGGAGGAGGCAAGTCACTGGGGACAAACTTTCATAAGCCCAGGCACTTATTCCCAGTTAGCTCTTCTTGCAGAAGACCTGGGTTCATCTTCCAGCACCCATGTAGTGGCCACAACCATGTGTAACTCCAGCTCCAGGGGATCAGAAACTTCTTTTGGACTCTTTAGGTACCAGGCACACATAGAGCACACACATACACACATGCAGGCAAAATACTAAAACAATTTCTAAATGGCTGCGCTTGTTGCTACTATTGGCTCCAGTTGAGGTTTCTCTAAAAGAATTTACTTACAGCCTTAACTGCTGTGTGTGACTTTTCACTTTCTCCTCTACGTTTCCTTATTTGACAGCAATATGAACTACAAAATAAGTTCAGTATACTGAATTGAATGGATCTGTATGACGAAGTGACCTCAGTAGCTACTGAAGTAAGCCTTACTTTGGTGAAGGAGTCCTGCCATCCCATGGCTAGGTCTTAGTATCTTAGTCATTGTCAAAAACAAGCAGCTTACAAAGAAAATACACCATGGCTAGAGTCTTTGATACACAAGATGTGAGTAAAAGCCAATGGCTTTAAAAAGAATCACTACTCAGGCATCTTTCTATCTAAAAATGTTTCGAACATTGGTGCTCCTGCAAATGGCCTGTGTTGAGTTCCCAGCACCTGCTGAGGAAACCATCAGTAACCTCAGTTCAAGGATCTCAAGCTTGTTACATACATGGAACACTACACACATGCAGGCAGTGCAATAATACATGAAAAATAAAAATTAAAAAGGAAAATGTGAGGCTTGAGAGATGGCTCAGCAGTTAAAGAGCACTGACTGCTCTTCCAGAGGTTCTGAGTTCAATTCCCAGCAACCACATGGTGGCTCACAACCATCTCTAATGGGATCTGATGCTCCCTTCTGGTGTGTCTGAAGACAGCTACAGTGTACTCATGTACATTAAATAAATAAATAAATAAACGTAAAATTCCAGAAGTCCCAGGAACATTTGGAGAGTTGGTTGTAATATTTTCTGAAATAAGCCAGGCAGTGGTGGCATATGCCTTTAATCCCAGCACTTGGGAGGCAGAGGCAGGCAGAGGCCAGCCTGGTCTACAGAGTGAATTCCAGGACAGCCAGAGCTATACAGAGAACCCTGTCTCAAAAAAACAAAAATACAAAACAAAACAAAACAAAAATGTTTTCTGAAATAAAAAACAGCATCTCTCACCACTGTGACAAATAGCCTGGCAGCAAGGACCTGCAGGGCACGGATTTACACGCTAGGGACTTACAGGTGCAGGGACTTATATTACAAGCATAGAGACTTAAAGATGTAGGGACTTACAGGCGCAGGGACTTAGAGGTGCAAGGACTTACAGGCTAGGGACTTAAAGATGCCAACTTATTCTGGCTCACAGCCAGAAAGGAGGTCAGTCCATCATGAGGAGGAGGGCATGGAAGCTGGAATGGCAGGACCTGGGAAAGCAGCTTGTTGGCTGCATGATCAGAAGCAAGAGAGTTTGTGTTGAAAATAAGGCCAGGCTGTAACCCTCAAAAACCTTCCCCAGAAGCCCCCATCTCCAGCTAATGCTCAAAACCTTCCAAATGGCCTTACCAGCTGAGGACAGGCTGTTCAAATCCATAGGCCTATGGGAACTTTCAGATTCAAAGTATAATACTAATAAAGATTTTATTTTATGTGTATGAGTGGTTTTGCCTGCATGTATGTATGTACCACAAGCATACCTGGTGTCCTTAGAGGTCAGAAGAGGGCACCAGATCCCTAGAACTAGAGTTAAGGTTGTGATCCTCCATGTGAGTGTTGGAAATCCAACCCAGATCCTCTGGAAACCCTGAGTCTGATTCAGGGAACCAGATGACTCACAACTGCTTATAACTCCAGCTCCAGGGGAATCTGGTGCCTTTGGTGGTGTACTGATGTGCACATGCCTCCACACAGACATTAAAGACTATCTATTAAAGACTTATCTAAACCAGGCAGTGGTGGCGCATGCCCAGCACTTGAGGCAGAGGCAGAGGCAGAGGCAGAGGCAGGTGGATTTCTGAGTTCAAGGCCAGCCTGGTCTACAGAGTGAGTTCCAGAACAGTCAGGGCTACACAGAGAAACCCTGTCTCAAAAAAATGAAAAAAAAAAAAAAAAAAGACTTATCTCTGTATTGGTATGTGCTCCTGCATGCACATAGAGAAGCAAGAAGAGGATGTCACATGTCCTCTGTCATTTACAACTATTTCTCTGGGATTAGAAACCAGTAGTGAGCCCCAGTGATCCTCTCCAGTCTCTGCCCCACATCAAAGCTAGGGTTACAGGTGTATGCAGAATACCTGACTTGTTTTATGTGGGTGCTGGGGTCCAAATTCCAGTCCTTGAGGTTGAGCAGCAACCTCTGAGCCAGCATTCTGACACATTCTAAAAGGTCCTTTAAAGTAAAAGGAGGATGTGAAATCTCCCTTATCACAGTTAGGGAAGAATGATTAATGACACAGACTAGTTCCAAATGAGCTGCATTTATAATTAGGGTGACACTTTAGAGTCTCATGGAGGAATGGTGAGATGGGTCACTGGGTCAAGGAACTCACAAACTCATGCAGTAGGATGAGAAGATTAACTCCTGGAAGTTTTCCTCCATCCTCTGCAGGTAATCCATTTTACATAGACACACATATGCACCCCAAATAAGTAATAATGTAATAAGATGTTCTCTAAAACTGTCTGCACAAAAGGCCTGGCTTAATGTTGCATCCCCATGCTCTGTGATTTGGAAGCTGAGGCAGGAGAATCAAAAATTCAAGATGGAGAGATGGCTCAGTGATTAAGAACATTGGCTGCCCTTCCAGAGGTCCAGGATCTAATACCCAGCATCTATGTGCTCGCTCACAATAGCCTCATCTGGTTTTAAATGTAGTTTGAAACTTAACCTCTGTGCATAATGTATTTCCTTCACCAAACCACACTGATTGAACTTAGTTTCAAGTACATTCATGTTTATGCTTCGCAAAACACTGTGTAATGTGTTCTAACAAGGATCTGATGCTCTTCTCTGGCATGCAGATACACACAGAGACCAAAGAAACAAAAACAAAACAAACAACTAAAACATATACATAAAATGTAGAGAGCCGGCAGCCTCCATTACAAGATGGCGCCAGCATCCGGTTTCTTCTCCCCTTAACACGTAGTCTGCGCATGTGCCTAGGGCCAAAAGGCGCCAAGTCACAGCCTATCCCGAGGAGTCTCATGAGGTAATGAGCAAACAGCCAATCAGAGATGAACACGCCGCTCCAGGGTGTATATAAACAGTGCATTCTCCAGGGCTCTCTCTCTCCTCGCCACATGGTAATAAAGGTTTGCTGCAGAAGGATCCTGTGGCGAGGAGAGAGAGA
>JADRCD010076593.1:5936-17026 GCA_019843815.1 Montemys delectorum | reverse complement strand
TTGTTCATCCTAAGGGGCTGCAAACCCTTTAGCTCCTTCAGTCCTTTCTCTAGCTCCTTCATATGGGGACCCTCTACTCAGTTCAATGGATAAGTATGAGCATCTACTTCTGTATTAGTTAGTTACTGTTAGAGCCTCTTGGAAGACAGCTATATCAGGCTGGATTGTCCTTCCTTCAGTCTTTGCTCCATAGTTAGTCTCTGCAACTCCTTCCACTTGGTATTCTGTTCCCCCTTTTAAGAAGGAATGAAGTGTCCACATTATGGTCTTCCTTCTTCTTGAGTTTCTTGTGGTTTGTGGATTGTATTTTGTGTATTTTGAACTTCTGGGCTAATAACCAATCAGTTTGGTGGTTCTTCTGGAAATTGGACGTAGTTCTACCAGAGGACCCAAGTATACCACTCCTGGGCATATACCCAGAAGATGCTCCAACATGTAATAAGGACACATGCTCCACCATGTTTATAGCAGCCTTATTTACAACTGCCAGAAACTGGAAATGACCCAGATGTCCTTCAACAGAGGAATAGATACAGAAACTGTGGTACATCTACATAATGGAGTTCTACTCAGATATTAAAAACAATGAATTTATGAAATTCTTAGGGAAATGGATGGATCTGGAGAATATCATCCTGAATGATGTAACCCAGTCACAAAAGAATTCATAAATGAAAATTGGGGAAAATAAACCCCAAGAAGATGTAATGATGTGCACAGTGACATGGTAAAGATTCACACTTAAATAATGTGGAATTTGCAAGATTTGATGTCACACTGGAATTATGAATTAAGGTGGACAGATTTATCACTCTCTTGAAGCACAAGGAAGTATCTTCCCTCCACCGCCTCTGTTCTTTGATCCCCTTCACATGTCTGCAATGGCACCAGCCAAAAGCAATGTCTGAAGACATAGAGGCTATGGGGTCTGGGTGAAGGCTCAGTGGTTAAACATAAAGCTACTCTTGGAAATAAGCAAATGGCAGTTCCAAGCATCCCAGTTTACAAACATTTCTAAATCTAGCTCCATGGAATTCAGTACACACACACACACACACACACACACACCAAAAGAAAATCTACTATTTTTAAGTAAGTTAAAGAGGTATCATTTACAATGGGGAACATTTATACTTTGATCCTTTAATTGAAATCTACTGTGAACCAAAAGATTAATGATAATCTTTTCTCCAGGAATCATGGGGAACCTGGTTTATTGCTGAGCATAATGCAGGGTGCAAGAGATAATCTTCCATCCTAACTTTAGATTGTAGAGCACTACTAATTTTGGAGCTCTTGACAGCTTGTAAATTAGAAACTTGGAGCATGAAATAAACATAAAATTTACAACAACTTTCAATATGAGAGCTGGGCATTAAAAAATGGCACATGGAACCGAACACTGATATGTCTATCTGTAGTGTAGATGTTTCGGCTCCCACAGTGTCCTTCATGAATGTTCTGAACCCTATCTGTATTTGAAGATTTATAAAAACCTTCTTCAAATTTCTCTGCAGGCTAAAAAAGGGAAATGTGGACATCAGCCCAACTATAATCCTTGACCTAAAAGTCTCTCCTGTCTTAAGGATGTGCTGGGGCAATGGGGGTATAGAATTTGTGGGCATAGCCAAAAAGTGTCTCGTTTAACCTAAGAACCATGCCACTAGAGGGAATCCATGCCTATTTACACTGCCTGGATTTCCAGGAAACAGACTGAATGGTCTACAGACCTATGGTAAAAACACACATGACTTGTCAAAAAAATAAAATGATGATGACTTCGATGATGATGATGATGATGATGATGATGATGATGATGATGATGATGATTATGATAACGATAAAAGAGTGATTTCTAATGATATTCTGCCATACTCATAGATTAGAACCTTGTCCAGTCATCATCAGAGAGGCTTTCTCCAGCAGCAGATCGAAATGGGTGCAAAGCTTCTTAGCCAGATATTAAGCAGAAAGAGAGTCTAAATTGGAAGTCTCCAACAGGTTTCTTCCCCCTTGGAGCTCTAGAAATGCCCAGAAAGAATCAAAGAAGAATTGTAGGAGTCAGAAAGGATGAAAGACACCAGGAGAACATTGTCTGCCAAGTCAACCAAGCAGGGTTCATGTGGACTCACAGAGATTAAAGCTGCAAACATGGGGCAGGAGTAGGTTTGCACCAGGTTCATTACATATATGTTATAGTTAGTAGCTTGGTGGTTTTGTATGACTCCTAAAAGTGGAAGCAGAAATGTCTATGAATCTTTTGCCCTCTCTTGAGACTCTATTCTTCCTTTTGGCTTAACTTTTTCAGACATAAGGGCTTTTGACTTATCTTATTGTGTCTTGTTTTGTAATGTTTGGTTGTTGTCTCTTGGAGATCTGCTGTTTTCTGAAGGGAAGTAGAGAGGGGCATGAATCTGAGAGAGAAGGGAGATGGGAAGGAGCTTGGAACAGTGGAGGGAGGAAAACTTGTGATTGAGATATATTGTATTTGAGAATAATCTATTTTCATTAAAAAAAATACCCAGGTCATTCCTATCTTCAACTCTGTATATAGGCATTTCAACTCCATTTATTTTCCACATCAGCTCAATAGCATACCACATAGATATTAAATTTTTCATAAGAAATCATATATAGTACTACTCTGTGTACATTGCTAATGAATTGAGGTGCCCTGAAAATAGTCATGTGATCCAAACGTGATGGTCCATGTCTGTAATCCAAGCACTTAGAGAACCCTGAAAAAGAGGATCAAAAATTTAATGCCTGCAGGACTACATAATAAGCCTGTGTATAAAGTTAAGTGTCTCTAAAACAGAAAGTGGTACAGGTTTTTTTGAGAATTCATAATGCATATATAGTATATTTAGATCAAAACCACCCCCATTCTCGGTCCTACAACTCCTGCTCTATTACCCCCAAATCATTCTTTCTTTCCAATTTCCTGTGCATGCTCTTTGAAAAAAAAAACATGCTGAGTCCCCTTAACGTTTCTGTATGTGTATGAGCACAGGGTTATCCGCTGAAGTATGGGTACCCTCTTACGTACCCACAACCCTGGAAGGTTAAATATAGTGAACTCTGATGTTTTCTTTTTTGACTATGTTCTATATTAAAAAAAACTACCTCCTTTATTTTTTTCACTTTTCTCAGAAGTCTTAACATATACTTGGTCAGACCTTTTCCATATGTGCCTATTTTGAACCACTCAGACAAGCAGTTTGCAATAATAATACCATGTAAGACAGGTGAATGCAATTGCTTGCAACCAGCAAAAGAGAAAAATACTTTTGTTACATTATACTTTTCTTAAAATGTACTATTTAACCTACAGAACATTTAAGCTGATTTTGACTAGAATGTGTCATGCAAGAGGCCTAGAATCTGATAAGAACCAACCCTTGGTGAAAGGCAGATTGAACAGAGATGACAAATCACATAACCTTGCACAAATAGATCTTCATCTCCAAAATACATGACAGTAACATTCGACATTATTTCTGGGTGAAGAGTACTCTTCCTTACCTAAAATGTCTACTTAAGAATGTGTTTGCACCATTGTAATCATAATAATTGGCACAGTTACAGGTACAAAGATGTTCAGCTTCAGACAGCTCGTAACAAGGACAGAGAGGGGCACAAAAGCCCAACTATGGATTCCGGAAAACCTTGAGAAAACTTGGGTAGGCCTCATGAAAGAAGAATAAAAAGTATAGAGAGAAGAAACAGAGACACTGAGGCAGAAAAAAATATGTGATTTGATCTAGTTTGTGTCCTTGATACACCTAGTGAGCTGTGAGCTACAAAATTGCAGTATAGACTATAAATGTTACATCTCTGTGATCAATTCTTACCATGATACATCACTATGAAGTCTTTCATCATCCATACTAACACTTTTGTCTGAACCTAAAATTGTGGTTTTAGTTTTCTTTTGTTCATGCATAGACTATAGTGTGTGTGTGTGTGTGTGTGTGTGTGTGTGTGTGTGTGTGTGTGTGTTTGCATGTGTGTGTGTTTGCATGTGTGTGTGTGTGTGTGTGTGTGTGTGTGTTGTGCATGCATGCATGAGTCTGCCTGTGGGTCTGTGTCTGCCTGTATCTGCATCTGAGTTTCTGTCTGTGTCAGTGTGCAGTGCTAGAATCAAATTACAAGAATTTTTTTTCATGCCAGGCAAATGCTCTATCTTTTGGCTGAACCCCCAGCACTTAAATTTTTAATATAAGGTCTCACTATAAAACTCAAGCTGGTCTTGAACTCAAGATACCTCTACTTTGGCTGATTGGGTGCTAAGATTATATGGTTGCATCTCTAAATGTTCCAGGGACTATATTTTTCCATCATTTTACTTCTAATTAAATTTGTAAATTACAATGAGGGTATGTATGTCTTGTTTATATGAGATTTTGAATTTGCCTTTAACTAGTCTTCAGACATAGGGAATAGCTTTTCCAAAATAATTGCTAGTTTCCAGCCCTGGTAATACAGGTGCAGAATGTAGACAGGTAGGAAAAATTATTTTAATTGAGGAGCAGGAAAAAGAAATTTATATGAGTGCACATAATATGTGCTGGATATATATTAAGTATTAAGAACAAAATTAGAGAGTTGTGTAGTAAGAAATTAGCAATCATGGGCATATCTACTAAACACAAATTTCAACTGAATGGATTGAAAAAACTGCTGTTAAAAGAAAAGAGCCTTTAACTATACATGATGTGCCCTAACTTATTCAACTAAGTTATATTTATAGGACAACTTCATTGTTTCAGTTTGAGGAGTTATAAACAATGCCATTATAAAAAATCTACACACTACTCATTTTGTCCACAGCAAATAATTTCATTAGGCAAAATTCTGTAGCTTTAAATCTCTGACAACCCTCAACTGTCTTAACTAAGGAACCATACCCTGGAGCTAGCAATGGAGCCACAGCATAGAACACAGACATTGCTAAGTGAAACTGTAGCAGCAACAGCTCTGCCACATAAATGTGAGGCCAGCCTAGTGAATTGCCAAAATTGTATTAGTAAAATACCTATTGAGCATTTCTCTTATTTTTTGTTGTCCATTAATGCCAAATGATGGTATAAAGTAAGTAATATGGAAAGTGAGTACTTAAAGGCCTATTGCTATCTGATAATACACTAAATACACAGAACAAAAAGTATATTGAGAATGGCAACAGAGAATCAATAACACATTAAAAAGGAAGATCTATGACTGCACTACCAAAATGCCCAAGGCAGATAAAGACTCCACAAAAAAACTAGATAATTAGAGGCCAATCTTCCTGATGAGCATACACTCTAGGAATTCTCAATTAAATATTTGTAAACTGAATAGAATGCAGTCTTAAGTGGAAATCAATTCTAAACTTTCTTGGCCAAACCAAACAAATGAAAAAGAGAGAATTTAAAAATTCATAAATTAGTGATTAAAGTGTGATGCATTGCCATATCTATTGAAAATTTAGACATACCTCAAAAATATCTATTTAATAAACCAAAAATAAAAAACAAACATAAATTTCTAGCTGCATACAACTGACAAAAATTAAACCATCATAAGACAAAAATTTTAACTAGGGACTAATGAGCAATAAGCTTGAGAAATTTATTTTTATTCTTAAGATTCAGCCTAAAATAGTGCAGGACCAGATGAATTCCCCACTGAATTTTGCCATTTCTTTAAGGAAGAACTAACAGCAGTCCTTCTAAATAATTTTTTAGAATAAAACAGGAAAGAATATTATCAAGTTCTTTTTTAATGAAGCTAGTGTTATCTTGATAACAAAACCAGAAAAAAGACACAGTGAAAGGAATAATTAATCAGTCATCCTGTTATAAATACAAACATTCCCAATAAAACTCTCAAAAGTGGTTATTAAAAAATAAATAAAACATCATAAAGATCATTTACCATGATAAACTTTGTATCATTCCAGAGATGCAAGGTTGGTTTAACTCACATAAATCAATAAACATAATCCACTACACAATTGTATTAATGAAAAGGTGTCATAATTATCCCAACTAATGCATAAAAGGCCTTTGACAAAATCCAGCATCCCTCCATGATAAAACTTAAGAGGAGATAAGGAAAATATTCTTACCTAATTGACTTTATTATGACAAACTAGTACCCAACATTTTGCTAAAGGAGAGAAAAAAAATCAAAGAAGTCTCACTGAGATCAAGAACAAGAAAAGCTTGTCCACCTTTTCCACTCCTATTCAACACGATGTATAAAGTCTTAACTAAAGTAATATGGAAAGAAAGTAAAGCAAAGGGGTTATGAATAGAAAGAAAAAAATCAGAATAACTTATTTACAGATATGATTTTATAAATAACAGACACTAGAGACTATAGAAAAAAACTGTTAGATCTGAGAAACACATTCAGAAAACTGAAAGAACACAAAAGTAAAATCTAGAGTTAGTTGCCCTATGTTCTAGTAAAATATATGTATATATACATATATACATATATGTATACATATATAGTTATAGAAACCTATATATCATAGGAGCATAGAAGTCATAGAAACAACCCTATTCACAACTATCTCAAAGAAAAATAACCTGAAAAAATAACTATGATAGTGAAAACCAAAAGATCCTCTGGATTTCATTGAAATCTGTGGTAACCTCTCTTTTTTTCAATCTATAATTTGATTAATTTGGGTAGGCTTTTTCTCTCTTACACTTGGTTAGTTTGCATTCAATGAGTCAACTTTTTATGATATATTTCTTCTCCAATGTTGTCAACATGGGGCTTCTGCAGAGCACCTATGTGAGACTTACACAGTCCTGAAAAGGCTGTCAAGTTTAAAGACACCAAAGAAACATCCACCCTATTGGCTTCCACAGTGGATAAAATTGTGTCCAATTGCCATGAGGACGAAGTTACAAGACTACCTGATCCTGTCCCTCCAAAGGTATCTGCCTGATGCAATAGTCCCAAACCTTGACTAATGGCCAGTTCTGCAAGATTATGGTTGGGTGCATTCCAGGGATCAACCCATTCTGAAATATCCACTGAGAGAATGACAAGCCCTCCCCTATCATCCAAGGAGATGGCATCTCTTTATCTGACTACATACTTTCCTAACGAGGAAAGTATGTAACGAGCTTCCCTTCCATGACTGCAGAAAAACTTCAAAAGAGGGTTTTTTTCTCCTAACAGCTAGGCTTAAGAGATCAGCCTCTCCTCAATATAGATATAAAATATTTTACTAATGGTAGCTGGAGCCTACAATCAGGGAAATATCCCTTTACATAAAGAGACTCTAAGCTGCAATATATTGAGAAAAGGAAATGGTTGCCTGTACAAAGTTAAAAACAGGACCCAAAGCTAATAGCTCTTAGAAGCTTTTGGAGTTCCAAGGCTGTAGTGATTGTGCAGGGCCAGGCTCAAACAAAGTCCAAAGTCAAGTCTATGACAATAGTCTCACAGTAACTACCCATGAACCCCAAGTAGGTACATTCTCTGTGCTCTCAGAGTTCCCCTTATATTCCTAAAAAAAATGATTAAGGGGTTACTGAAAATCAGGTGGGCTGGCTGTTTAACTCAGATAAAAATAAATAATTTCAGAGATGAAAGCTCACAGCCTACTCTGAAAAGCTCAAGAAGCAACCCATCTGAAGAGTACTTCCCTATGAAAACTGATGCAAAGATATTTGGTTGGGCAAGGCTGCCAACACTGTCCCAACAAACTACCAAAGCCTGTCTGCAAAGTATTGGAACATTGCCAAGCAGGGACCCAAGGCCCCACTGTAGGCTTATATTTTTCAAAATCTACTTTAATAAAGATACTTAAATGCTTTAATCTCCCTTCTAGCCCAACACCCTTCAGAGACTGTAGAAAGAAAAGTTTAATGGGGCAAAGAAGGATGTATACCTATTTAGAAATAGATCTTTGGTGATCCAATTTATCTCATCAGTATATCAGCAATTTAGTTAACACAAATCAGCAGTGGTGGCTAGATCCACTTGCAAATATCACTCATGATTCAGCAATGGTACTTCAATTAAGAAATAATGCAAGGCTCTGCCAATTGGGCTGAGACCACACAAGCAGCAAGAAGCTACTAGAACACCACCAGAAATTCTTTGGTGCATTTCAAGCTATGAAATCACCACTAACAACTATCAGCCAAGAAAGCAAGGTGAAGCAATATCACAGACTCATCTGTGAAGATCAGCATCGGCAAAGCCCAATGAAGACCAGCAAAGATTGGCAAGGCAATCCAATGCCATACAGCATAGTCTGCTGTTGGCTCAAACATACCTTTACTACACATCACATGTTCTCTCAGGCATCCACTCTAGCAAAATATCACAGGCCATGTTTGAGGCAGTGTCCAGAAAAATACCATGTGTCTATTCTCCCTAAAATATCCTCCTATGTGGCTGCTTCAACAAAAACACTTTCTAAAAAGACAGTTACAAGAAAAACATCACATAATACAACTGAGGCTCCAAAGAAAGCAAAAACAGGAGTCCTGCATATCTGCATATGTATACGTGGAATTTACTGACATACAGTTCTGCTGAATGAGTACCCTCTACTGAGAGGTTACCAATACTTGCTGTTTATGGTGTACACATTTCAGGCTGGATAAAACCATTTCCTACCTGTACAGAGAATTAACTTGGAACTTGCATATATCCACAATCTTTAGGCCTTGTTGAAAATAAAGAGAACATCTAAAATGACACTCTTTAGTTTCAGAAAGTGGTTTCATATAATTGAGCTGTTGGTTCTGAGTGCCCATGGAAACCCCCACCTAAACCACATCATTGATATGGTTATTGATTGCTCTATACAGACTCAAGATAGGGCTGTATTGCTGAAGACAACTACATAACTCGTTGAATGTGGATAAGTAGATACAGTGTCTATCTAGATCCTTCACCCAAACTGACTAACGTTCATGATACTTAACGATACTCTGAACACTATCAGAGGAAAGAGATAAATATCAACCCAGCTATAAACTGTGTAGTCTACAATGGTGATATGACACCATGATATACTAGTGCAATACTGGCATTCTGTTATACCCATAGATTAGAGTCTTCCTCAGCCATTATTAGAAAACGTTCTTCCTGTAGTAGATGGGAACAAATACAGAAACCCATAACAGAACATTTTGCCAGAGTATGAGATCTTGGAAAATATGATATCTCCATCAAATCACTCCCCTTAAGGCTCAGGGAACTTCATGGAAGAGGAGACATAAATATTGCAAGAGCCAGTGGGGATTGAAGACAGCAGTGAAACAAGGCCTTCTAGATACAACAGGACAGCCTCACGTATGAACTCACAGAGACTATGGTAGCATGCACAGGGCCTGCACAGACCAAGCATCTCTCCTTTTCTGATTGAATCTGGCTGCCCACCTGCCCTGCTCCCAGAGGACTGTAGGATCCAGGACTTAAGGTGGGTATAAACACACCCACCCCAGCCTTTCTTTAAATACTGAGCTGATACTGTACAGAGAATTTCCCAACCCTCACCACTCCTTCATTTGTTAAAGTTGAAGGTATCAAATTGTAGATACAGCATACACATACACACACACACAAATGAATAAATAAATACATAAATTACTTTTAAAAGAAACTTCTATTTTTTAGGCTGCTTTACCAAGGTAAATACTGGCTAACAGCCATTTTGTGCATAACAGTAGGCATGCCAGTCAACTAATGCCTGCACAGAGGCTTACCTCATCTCCCTCTTTCCCCTTCTACTTTTAATTCTCAAGGTTTATTAAATATGGAGTCTTAAATCTTTCTAAAAATTTATCAGAGGTGTTGATTGTTGCTATATGCTGTTCCCTCAGAATAAAGAATGCTAATAAAGATTCAGTTACTTCTTGGGGTTTCAGATCCACTATAACTCTAGGAAATTCATTCTTGTCTATCCTATCTAAATAAACCATATCCTGATCATTCCCTGACAAAGTTTCCTGTGTGCTTATGCTCATCTTATTGTTGTCTGAAATGGTTTTGTTATTGAGTTACGTATTTTCTTCCCCAATGTCCAAGCTTAGGAGCACAAATTTTGTTTGCCATATATATAACACTTTTTTCATCATCTTTACCAAGGCATGTTAATATGAGTGGTGCTCAAATGTGTATTTGAACAAATACAAACTCATGAGATATGGAGAGGAGAGATGATTCAGAAGCTGCTCAAAATACAATACTGCTCAGCACCATCCTAAGAGTGTGTCCTAATTCACCTCAGATTCAGCCATAGTCTAAGACTATAAAACCTATAAAGATGTGTGCTTGTTCTTACCCCAACATTCCCCCATATCTCATTCCTATGCCCTTAGATTCTGTTCAACACATTTCTGGGGTACATTTCAGACTTTTTGTTTTCATGACCTTCACAAAATCAATGATTGTGATCTTCACACTACGTTTTAAAATCATGCCTGCAAGAATTCTGAGTTTCAGAAGACTAGAATATGAAACAAGAGAAATAAATGTATAACTGTAGAAAACAAACTTCCTCTACTTTTCATAGAAGGAAAACCTGATGCTTTATCCCATGTAGGACTATGTCAAGAAATTGTCAAGTCTGAAGCCTGACCAACTGTGCAAAGATTCAAAGAGGAAGAAGAGAACTGTCTGGGCATTTAGTAAGTGTCTCAAGGGAAACTATGCTTCCTATTTCAGATATGTATAATTTAGAATGCCACATTGATAGGGTATATTCAAAGGTTATATAGGGTGACAAAAGGGATGGATGAATGGATGGATGGATGGATGGATGGTTGGATGGATGGATGACAAATGAAAATATGAATGATAAAATATATAAAGGCTATTTGTTCTCAGCCATTTTTTTGTAACTGTAAGTAGAACCGCTGATTTAGAGACACATTATGAAGATTTGGGTAAGGTTGGACAATGCTGTATTACTTTGAACAGAAGTTTCCGGGTATGGAGGTGTCTGAGTGTCCTCAAGAGATGAAACTGCAGTACTTTAGGATTTTTCCAGGTTCCACAAATTAGTCAGCAAATAAGTTATAAACACAGCATAAAGGCTCCTGATTATGGTCAATGGTTAG
>JADRCD010076592.1:0-10950 GCA_019843815.1 Montemys delectorum | reverse complement strand
AGGAGGAGGAGGAGGAGGAGGAGGAGGAGGAGGAGGAGGAGAAGGAGGAGGAGGAGGAGGAGGAGAAGAAGGAGGAGAAGGAGGAGGAGGAGGGTGGAGGATGAAAAGAAGAAATTATACCCAAATGTACATTAGTGACATGGCTCTTATGATAACCAAACACTCTGATATTGAGGGACATGGCACAAGAAGTAATTGATGATGCCTTATGATCTGTCAAAAAGTCATAATTAATGGGTATTTACCCCTAAACCCACTTTCTGCAAGAGTTCTGCTAAAATGACTTGATACCAAACGTCCTCCTAACATTTATATTCGCACCAATCCAAAACTCCATCTTGAGTTTTAATATTAAGGAACAGAAGGATGTGCTGCAGTGACATGGTTTCTCCTGCATATGACAGGCATCAGAGCACTCTAAACAGCTGTAAATACCTACATAAGGCCATCCTCATCAGCACTGCATCTTGGATAAATGTGAGACTTACAAAAGCCCAGCCCTTTTAAGGTGGCTAAAGGCATTTCCTGGTAATTAGAGAAAGGGTTTCATAGTTCTAAATGCTTTAGTTACCAGAACACTGAAACAAGTGAGTAACATTCACCCATACTATAAGCCCCGAGGCACAAAAAATTAAAGCATGAAAGTAGATGAAGATGTTGGAGTGAAAAACAAGTCCGTTTTTGTGGAGTGATGATAAAGAATAATTGTTGTAAGATATAATCAAAGTATACGATACATTCATGTAAGGGAACTTAAAAATAATAAATTTAAGAAAATTTAAAGGCTAGATGTTCCAGCGCCTATAATGTCAGCATTAAAATGACAGAGGAAAGAGAATTAATTAACTATTTTTGGCCAGGCCAACTGGCAGAATAGGGAAATTAAAAGTTCATTAAAAGCCTCAGTCTCAAAACAATAAGAGAGAGAAACTGAGAAAAACATCAAGTAGACTTCTGGTCACAACACGTACCCTTGCATGCACTCAGACTCTCTGTGCCTGTCTCCCTCTGTTTCTCTTTCTCTTGCTAACTCTCTCTGTCTCTCTCTATCTCTGTTTCTCTCTGTCTCTGTCTCTGTCTCTCTCTGCATGTGTGTGTGTGTGTGTTTTGTACATATCACTTAATTTTTAGGTACTTGATACTGATTAAGTTCACTGATGAAACAGCTCTAGAGGTGGGGTTGCCTCCCACTTTAGACTCCCTCAATGTTTGTATTGGTGTGTATCTTGATACTTCCCCCATGCCAGGCCTTGGCAAAAGAAAAAAAAAGAACAATAAAGTAGCATAAGAGTGCACTTGCCCTGTCCTACAGAATGGAAGCAGAGTGAATTGTTAGAGGAAAACAAATTTCTCATGGAACAGGTTGGAACTTAAATGATTCCCAAATCCTTACAGAAGCAGAAAGTTCAGCTACTATGTATACAGAAGTGTAAGAGAGCCTGTGCATTTAAGGGGTCGTGGGGAGGCTCTCATAAAGGCAGATCATGTGACTGAGAGCCTGTCTCTCTCACAATGTCTCTTGCTATCTCCTGTTTTGGGAGGTTTTCCTAACAACATCCCCTGGATGCTGTGACCATCTGCCTGATCTGGGTAGTTTGCTGCCTTCTTGTTGTTTACTGTTTTATTTATTCACTGATACTGGCTTTGAAATTTATGAACTCACTACTTCTAGAACTAAAACCATGGCAATCATGGATATTTCCTTATACAAAACATGCACATACACAAACTCAAATATAAATTTAGACTGAAACAGAAATTGTGGAATGATGAATTAAACAATTGCAGGGACAAATGCATACCACTTTTAAATTGGGGACTGAAACAGAGACAACTAAGATTTGTATTTGTACTGCATCTGCAAGTATAATTTCTGTTGGATGGGATTGTAGACTGTAGACCAGACAGAGGAGGCCTCAGTGCTGCATTCTGTGTCCCCATGCATTCTGCTGGAATCTTTCCCTGTTATTCAGAGGAGGTCACAGATGTACTTCAGGCAGCTTTGGAATTTAATGTGTAATACTTACAACAATTTAAACATTAAGCAAGTGAAGCTGTTCCTCAGAGCAATTTTAGAGCATAATAGTTCACTTAAGTGTTCTTTTTAGATATTATACCCTAATTTCACTCAGATCTGACTCGAAACAATCTTTCTTTGTTTTATATAGACAAAGGTGTTTTCAAATTATTTTAAACTTGACCTGGGGTTTCTTGCTAATTGTCCAGTATTAGACAATTTAGGTCTCAGTTTAAGAAACACATATAAGTTTTGTGTTTATAATAAGTATTAAACAGCAGAAGAGTTGAGTAAGTACCTACCTTCTAGTTATTAGAATCTACTTTCTTATCCATAACCACAAATTATTATTTAGTATGTTTTATTTGGACTACTCTTAACTCCAATCAGCCGTGTACTCTTGACTTCTAACCCTTAGGGTCTTCTCTTTCTCCTCTTCTACATTTTTTTCCTTGTGGTCTTCCTCTGAACCCAAGCCTGTTAAACCTAAACCTTACCTCTGTCTTTCCTGCCCAGCCGTCTCTCTAATGCCCAGCTATTGGCTGTTGGCATCTTTAGCTAACAATCAGAAATAATGTGGGGCAGGGTCATTTAGCATATTACATGTGACTCTCAGCTCTGGGGTAATTAGTCTTGGGACCCAATATTAGCCTTAAAGTATAAGTAGCAATAGGATACTCTATTATATTTTTGTCTAACCAAAAGTTTCCTTTTAAAGTAAGAAATAATATGTAGTGGGAACTACTGTGAAAGAATTATGGAAATGTTTAAGTATAAATTATTTTAAAAGTCCATGTCTTTTAACCTAGATATGATTATCCTATCTTAATTTTTAATCCAAAAGGAAATTGAAAATTGATTGAGACAAAATAAGGATAGTTGTCATGATTTGTTGTCCTGTTTTTATTTGTATAGTAAGTCTAGAGCTTAACTGAAGTCAAGAGGAAGAAGAAGCTGCCATGGGTTAGGTTTTAAGAGAACACAGCCCAGGGGTCTGCATGGATTGAGTTAAGAGCAGCCCAGATAAAAAAGAGTAAGTAATAACTTGAAGTTATCAATAACAAAACAAATTCTAATAACATGAAGAGTAGTATCTGTCCACCATTTGTGGGGCAGTGTGTGGCAGTGGTCTGCTAAGATAACTTACATTCAATATAGTATTTGACTTTGAGCCCTGGAGCCCCTTGGGCCATAACTCCTGAGTCTTTGGTTCTTGTTTCAGTCACAACCCCTCACAGCTGCCCCTGCAGGAGATGTGTGCTCTATCAGGCAGACAATGCCCCAAGCTCTCAGTATTCTAGTTGGACCCTATCCCCAGTCATCTGACCACAGCACAGCCAGGCATGCCATGTCCCATACAATAAAAAGAGGGGGTTGCTTCCTCTTCTCTCTCTTGCTCTCTCTCTTGCTCTTCCTCCTCTCTTTCCTGCTTTTTGTTCTCTTCTCTTGCCTTCTTGCTCTCTTGTTTTCTTTTCTTTTCTTTATTTCTCTCTTTCTCTCTCCTTCTCTTCTCCTCTCCTTCCTCCACTTTCCCTCTTTCTACTTGACCAGCCTTCCTACAATAAAATATCTCATTTATACATTACCTCCTTTTTAACTAATGTGCCTTTCAGCCACAGGTTAGCACCGGGGAGAGAGAGAGCCTCAGCCAGGCCTCAGCAACAGGCCTTGCTTTTGGTACAACAACCATTGTGCTGTTTAAGGCTTATTGTAAATATAAAAGCTGAGTGTGTATTTCATGCCCGAACTTAAATACTTGAGGCACAGTAGAAAATTTGCCCCAGACTTATTACATTTTACAACACAACAGTTTAACTGTGTCCCTCAGGCTCTACTCAAACACACTATCCTCAACCTCTACCTCACAAGAACTAGGACTACAGGTTTGTGCTACCCACAAACCTACTTGTAGTTTCCCATGTGTCATTCAACTTTGTTTAAAATTTCAAAAAGATTCTTTCATGTGCAAATGTCTCAAGAAATTATTATATTTTATGTCATTTCTAAAGTTCAGTTTTGCACATTTTAATTTTAAAGTGTGTCTGAAGATGATTTTGAAAACGTATGTCCATCTGACATTTCATCTTTTCAGTGGTAGTAAATAGACTTTAGAATTAAGAAATATGATATCTACTTACTCTGCATTCCCTACAGCACTATATGGTTTTTAAGTCTTCTGCAATACCCTTAGTCTACTATAAGCTTTGAATCATTCTAATTGTACTTATTTGCTGACAAATAGCAACCCTATTCCTGAAATTAAGATGAATATCCACACACAGATGTACACTGGCTAACTTATTTTATTCTCTCACACATTATATCTTAAACACAGTTTCCTTTCTATATTCTCCTATCAGTCCCTCTCCCCTAAATCTACTCTTCATCCTCTTCCCTTCCAATAAATAGAGATGTCCTCTCATGGATATCAACTGCATGGTATTAGATTTAACATAAGCCTGGGTACAAAGCCTCACACCAATAATGTTGGCTCCCTTCCCCCGCCTCAGGTCTGTGGTGGCACTGCCAGCCTGAGCCTGGAGGTGGCCACCTGCTGGGGCTAAACAATGGCCCACTACACTGCAGTTAGTCTTTGAAGATGAGTGGCTGGAAGTTACACCTAGCTGCTGACACTGAGGACTTGCCTGAGGACTTGCTGACTTGTGAACATGCCTACCTGCTTGAGAACTTTGAGCTTCCAGAGACCTTGGTGTCTTATGTCTGCTGCCATGTTTATGTTATGCTAATACCTTGTGCCTGGAGATTTTCGGTTTCAGTCCTTGCCTGTCTATAAATGTTCAAAATATCCCCAAGTAAATAGATGCCTTGATAAACTTACTTGGTGCCCGTCTCTCTTTGTCCCCTGACCGCTTATTTTTCAGGTCCATATCTAACCTCCGGCTGAAGCGAACCCAGATCTGAGTGGAGCTGTGGGCTGATTCCACTCAAATGGCTCCCAGGCCTTTGGGGCTCAGACACAGGGGAAATATATAGGACACGCTGTCTCACAGAGCTCTGCCTTAAAAAGAAAGGAAAAGAAGAAAAGGACATATGCCATTCCACACAGTAGGTAATTGATGCCAGCGCTGGCCATATCGTAGAAGTCCGTGTGAGAGGGGTATGGGACTAGGTTGAATTGGTACTGACCCAGTGCATGATTCACCTAGGGATTGATAGTGAGGATGGGGTCAAAAGTATCCAAAGTAGCTGTTCAGAATGCAGACAAGCTACTCAGGACAAAGGGAGTTAGGGTAGAAAAAAAGGTATTAGCAAATCTTTCAGAAGAGATAGAAATTCATTGTCCATGGCTCCAAGGAGTGACTAAGATAAATAAAAAGACCTGGGAAAAAATCAGAAAAGCACTTAGAAATAATAAAGTGGATGGTTTCACTCTCTGCCTGTGGGCTCTTGTCATGGATATTATAGAGGAGAATGAAAAAAAGAAGGAGGAGCCGTCGGAAAGCGAATGGAGTCTGATTAGCTCCAAGAACATGGACTCAGATACAGAAACTGAGGAGGGTCAAATTACCTCTTCATGCTCAGATATGGTAACTGAGGAAGGTCAAAATACTTCCTCGAAAAGCAGATTCGCTAGGTCTCGTGGCGAGAAATGGTGTTCATATGCAACGTCTGCCTTTTTCCTGATAAGAGAAAAGACTCAAAGAGATTCGCAATTAAATAAGCTGGAGTTTGAAATTAAGCTACAGAAATTGAGTAATGAGTTGAGTGAGTTAAAGGCAATATTAGGCAGAAAGAAAGACACCTATCTGGAGGCAGGACATTTGCCTTTAGAGAGAGAATTCTGTCAGGCTCGTGAAAGCGGACAGAATACTTTGGGACTGCTAGTGTTTCCCATAGTGGAACAGCGGGATCAGAATGATGAATTGTACAGATATTATCAAACCTTGGATTTCAAAATTATTAAGGATTTAAAGGAAGCAGTGACTCAGTATGGTTCAAACATGTCGTTTACGCAGGCACTGTTGGACAATGTTATAGAATTTAATCTAAGGCAGCAGGACTGGAGAACACTGTGCAAAGCCACATTGCAGGTGAGTGATTATTTGCTCTGGAACTCAGAATGGCGGGAAGTTAGCAAGAAGTCAGCGGTACAAAATGCTCAGTCAGGAAATCCAGAATGGAATGGAGACATGCTACTGGGAGAAGGATTGTATGAAGGAAATGCTAGACAAATTGAATATCCTGCTGGAGTGTATGCTCAACTTGCAATGGCAGCGAGAAAAGCTTGGATACAATTACCCACAAAAGGTGAGGGTAGTAGTGAAAGACCCCCGAAGGGGACCCTCACTCAAGTCCCAAGATCGTGAGCGCCTAAAGAGACACGACAGACCGGCTTGATGCAAGCGCAAGAGGCAGCTTTATTGACGGAGCTCCGGATCGTTCCCCAAACTCACGCAGGAGATGGGAAGCCGACCCCGAGGCTCGAAAGCTAGGGGTTTTTATAGGGAAAAAGGTCCGGGAGAACAAAGAAGCTGGTGTGGTTGCATATAATTGGCTGGTTTAAAATACATTAGCTCATAGTGGAAAATCCCCAGGAGAGCAACGTGTGGTTTTTCAGGAAAACGATATGAATCAACAATATTTCCTGTGACCTTAAACCATATCTGAGGGGCCAGATGGTCCATTTCTCAGAATCTGCCAAGCACGTCTTCCTCTCTATGTTTATAGTTATAGGTCTTCTTGACCTAACTGTTATTCTGCTAGCTGTTATTTTGGAGTCAGCCTAAGCGCTATGTGGCCTTGTGGGCTTTTCCTGTACTCATAATTTTTTTTTAAGCCCACCAAAGTTTTAATTTTTCCTTACAGTAGGAGTCTAGCTGGTATCCGGCAGGGGCCAGAGGAATCTTTTCAGAATTTCGTAGCCAGATTGCAGCAAGCTGCAAGCAGAACTCTTGGAACTTCTTATATGGATGGTCTGCTCATTACACAGTTAGCCTATGAGAACGCTAATTCAGTGTATAGAGAAGTTATTCTGCTGCACAAGGGTCAAATGGATTTATCTGGATATGTTCACCTTTGTGCAGATATTGGTCCTGCATTACTATTCCAGAGGTCCTGGTGCAAAGGCAGGAGAATAAAAGATGCTATACATGTGGAAGTATCACTCATTTCAAGAATGATTGCCCTGAGAAATCAGGAAGTACAGGCAGGCAACAACCAGGAGCCGTGCTGAGAGCTTGTCCTTGCTGCAGGAGAGGAAAACCTTGGGCCAGAGATTGTCGAATTAAAAAAGGTTTTCAAGACAATACCTGGTTGGGAAACGGGTCGAGGGGCTGACCCCAGGCCCTGTTCTTAAAACAACAGGCTGTATATGGGGTCATGAGGCTGCTGCCCAGCTGGGAAGATCTGTATCTGAACTTTTCAGAGCAACCGCAGGAAGTGCAGGAGTGGACCTATATTCCACCTGCCACACAGTACTAATGCGAGAGATGGGAGTTCAGATTCTGCCCACTGGAGTTTTTGGGCCTTTATCTTCAGAGACTTGGGGATTTATCATAGGAAAAAGTATTGCAATTGTGAATGGATTGCAGATTTATCCAGGTGTTATTAACCTTGATTATTAGGGAGAAATTAAGATTATGACGTCCTTGCCTTGCGGTGTCATTACAATACCTGCTAATCAAAAAATTGCTTAATTTATCTTAGTCCCTTTATTTCCAATGTCTTCTAATGCTGTTACTCATGAGAAAAGACATAGTTGTTTTGGTTCTCCTGAAGTATTTTGGGTACAATCTATCACTAATACAAGACCTAATCTTAAATTAATTATTGAAGGAAAATTTTGAAGGTCTAATAGATACTGGAGCTGATGTAACTTTATTAGAGGCCAAGACTGGCCCTCAGCTTGGGCTTTGACTGAATCAATCACCATTCTCCAGGGAATTGGCTATGCCAATACCCCAAAACGAAGCTCTAAGCTTCTAACCTGGAGAGATAAGTAAGGTAATTCAGGGCAGATTCAACCATATGTCATGTCAAAATCTGCCTGTCACTCTGTTGGGGAGAGATCTGTTATCACAGGTGGGGCTGGTTTGTGCAGCCCTAGTGAGTTAGCTAATAAGCAGAGGTCAAAATGGGACATTAGAACATACAAAGGCCCTAAGCCTCATTCTAATAGTAAAGTTTTAAAGTATTTTCCATGATGGGCACTATCTTGCCTGTGCCCCATGCCGATAAAATTCAGTGGATTAATAATATTCCAGCGTGGGTTGATCGGTGGTCTTTATCTCAAGAGAAAATAGAAGCAGCTTCTTTGCTAGTGCAGGAGAAATTAGAAGCAGGACATCTGAGGGAATCCAATTCCCTGTGGAATATGCCTATATTTGCTATCAAAAAAAGTCAGGTAAATGGAGACTGTTACAAGATTTAAGAAAGGTAAATGAAACAATGGTAGTTATGGAAATATTGCAGACTGGACTTCCATCTCCAGTGGCAATTGCAAAAGGATTTTACAAGATAGATATGGATTTAAAGGACTGTTTCTTTACAATTCCTTTGCACCCTGAGGGTTGGGAGAGATTTGCTTTTACTGTTCCATCTGTTAATATTAAGGAACCTATGAAAAGATATCAATGAACAGTCCTTCCTCAAGTCATGGCTAATAGTCCTATGTTATGCCAGAAGTTTGTGGCACAGGTCATTGATGCCATAAGAAAAAAATGGCCAATGATATATATTGTTCACTAGATCGATGATGTCCTATTAGCTGGAAAAATTCCTCAAGATGTGCTTTTATGTTATAGAGACTTACAAGTTGCCTTAAATTAAAAGGGACTGCTAATAGCTCCAGAAAAGATGCAAACTCAGGATCCATATAATTATTTAGGTTTTACATTTACGGATCAAGTTGTTATTCCCCAAAAAATAGTTATTCACAGAGACAAATTAAAAACCTTAAATGATTTTCAAAAATTACTAGGTGATAACAATTGGCTTCGTCCGTATTTAAAGCTTATTACAGGAGAATTAAAACCCTTATTTGATATTCTCAGAGGTAACTCTGATCCAAATTCTCCTAGATTTTTAACTAAAGAAAGAATGTCAGCCTTACAACAGGTGGAAAAAGCTATTGAAAATCAATTTGTTACTTACATATATTATTCTTTATCTTTGCCTTTATTAATTTTCAATACAACTCACGCTCCTACAGTGTTGTTGTGGCAGAAAGCACCTCTTATGTGGATATATTCAAGGGTATCTCCTAAATGTAATATCTTGCCATATTATGAAACTGTGACCCAAATAATTGTGCTTGGTAGAAAACAAACACTGACTTATTTGGGCAAAGAGCCAGATGTTATCATTCAACGTTTTACTTTGGAGCAAGACTCCTGGTTGAAATAACATAGCACAGACTGGTTGCTTGCTCAGATAGGATTTCAAGGAATTATAGATAATCATTATCCCCAGGATAAACTGATAAAGTTCTTAAATGTGCATGAAGTGATTTTCCCTAATATATCTTCCTTACAGCTGTTAATTAATGCCTTTGTGGTATTTACTGATGGTTCCTCTAGAGGACGAGCTGGATATCTCATAAATAATCAACAGGTGGTCATAGAGACTCCTGGTCTCTCAGCTCAATTAGCTGAATTAACAGCAGTAATAAAGGCATTTCAAGCTGTATCTGATGCTTTTAATGTCTACATGGACAGCTTGTACGTGGCCCAATCAGTACCCTTATTGGAGACATGTGGTACATTTAATTTCAACACCACAGCAGGAGCCTTATTTTCACAATTACAAAATATCATTCTTGAACGAAAAAAATCAATTTTCTATTGGTCATATTCAGGCTCATTCAGGCCTACCTGGACCATTATCCAGAGGCAATAATCTTATTGACAGAGCTCTGGTAGGAGAGGCTTTAGTTTCAGATCCTGTTGCACTAGCAAAATGGGATCACAATAAATTCCACCTGTCTAGTCAGACTCTGAGGCTTAAACATAAAATTTCCAAAAAGCAAGCAAGAATGATTGTTAAACAATGCCCTAAGTGCATTATTTTATCTCCAGTTCCACATTTGGGGGTGAATACAAGAGGCCATTTGCCCAACCATATTTGGCAGATGGATGTAACTAATTATGCAGAATTTGGAAAGCTTAAATATATACATGTCTGTGTTGACACTTGTTCAGGATTTATGTTTGCTTTCCTACATACAGGAGAAGCCTCTAGAAATATAATTAATCATTGTTTACAAGCTTTCAATGTTATGGGCCTACACAAAGTAATTAAAACTGACAATGGACCAGGTTACACTGGCAAAAACTTTATGTCTTTTTGCAAGGATTTTGGCATTAATCATAAAACTGTAATCCCATAAAACACTATGGGACAAGGAATCGTTAAACGAGCACATCATATTAACATTTTCTCAGAAATTTGTAAATACTTTTGTCTCCTATATTAATCTTACAGAGAACATAGATTTTTGTACCTAGCAGTCTCATGATTTAGTCTAGATTAGATATATTGTATTTTGTTCTTCATGGGCTCCTATGTGTACATGGAGTACATAATTATATTTAGGACAGATATATTCATGAAATATGACTAAATTAATACCCTCAAAAATTGTGACAAAATCTAATGTACATATAGTTTTGCAATAGATTAATTATTTGGAAAATCTTGTGCAGAATTCCTTTAAATTGCAGTTATATTTTCTAAAGTATTTCATTGTGAAATGTAATCTGCCATGAATTTGCAATGAATCAATATGTAGGTCAATGCACAAGGTATGTTTTTTTAATTTTTTAATGATATCTTTTTCCCACTGGATGATTTTAGCTCCTTTGTGAAAGATCAAGTTACCATAAGTGTGTGGGTTCAATTCTGGGTCTTAAATTCTATTCCATTGATTTACCTGCCTGTCACTGTACCAATACCATGCAGGGTTTTTTTTTTTT
>JADRCD010076591.1:0-14400 GCA_019843815.1 Montemys delectorum | reverse complement strand
ACACACACACACACACACACACACACACACACACACACACTCACCCAGCACAAACACAAAACAACAGGAACCAACAAATACTGCTTATTGTTATCATTCAATATCAAAAGTCTCATTTCCACAATAGAAAGACACAGATTAACAGTATGGATGCAAAAGCAGGGTCCCTCATTCCGCTCCACTTAAAAGTCACACCTTAACATCAAGGATAGGCATCACCTCAGGGTGGAAAGGATGGAAAAAAATTTTAAGAAAATGGACCTTATAATCAACATGGTGTAGTTATTTTAATATCTGACAAACAGAGTATAAACCAAAAGAGATAGGGGAGGACACTACATACTTATCAAAGGAAAATATTAAAAAAAAAAAAAAAGGACATTGAAATTCTTAACATCTGTGCATTAAACACAAGGGCACCTAGGTTTGTAAAAGAATGATTGCTACAGATTAAATCGCATATTGACTATCACATACTGACCGTGGGAGGCTTCAATACTCCACTCTTCCCCTCTCACCAATAGACAGGCCACCCAAACAAAAACTAGAAGGAGAAATAGGGGGAGCTATCTGAGGTCGTAAGCCAAATGGATCTAATAGATATTTACAAAACATTTTACCCAAACACAAAAAAAATAAACCATCTTGTCAGCAACTCATGGAACTTTCTTCAAAACTGACCATGGACTGGAAAACAACACAAGTCTCAAAAGATACAAGAAAATTGATATACCTCCCCGCATCCTATCTGACCAAGAGATTAAAACTAGATACCAACAACAAATAACAAAGCTCACAAGTTGAAGAAAACTACTGAATGAAAAGTGAGTCAAGACACATATTAGGAAAAAATGAAAGATTTTCTAAAACCAAGTGAAAATGAATCCACAAACTACCCAAACTTATGGGACACAATGAAAGTGGTTCTAAGAGGGGAGTTTATAGCACTCAGTGCAAACATAAAAATATTTCAGAGATCTCACACTAGTAACTTAGCAGCACACCTGAAATCTCTAGAACAGAGAAAAACAATCACACCCCAAAGGAGACAGCAAGAAATAATCAAACTCAAGTTGAAAGCCTTAAAACAGAAATAAATATACAAAACCAATACACAAAATTAATGAAACAAAGAATTGATTCTCTGAGAAATGACTGACAAAACCTTATCCAAATTAACAAAATTAGAAATAAAAGGGGGGACATAACAACAGACACTGGAGAGATCTGGAGTATCGGAAGGACATACTTTTAAAATCTGTACTCCATCAAACTAGAAAATCTAAAAGGAATTGGTAATCTGCTCGATTCTTACCACTTAACAACATTAAATCAAGACACATAAGCAATTTTCAAAGACTTATAACCTCCAGTAATATAGATGCTGTCTATATTTGGGGTCTCCCAACCCCCCCCCAAAAAAGTCCAGGGCAAGATGATTCTAGCACAGAATTCTAGCACAGAATTTCAAAGAATAATTAATGCCAATACTCTTGAAATAAGCAGAGGGAAACACTGTCCAATTCATTTTATAAGGCCACAGTTATCTTGATAAAAATCACACAAAGGCTTAACAAAGAAAGAGAATTATAGACCAAGTTTCCTTAAGAACATAGATGCAAGCCGGGCGGTGGTGGCACACGCCTTTAATCCCAGCACTTGGGAGGCAGAGGCAGGGGGATTTCTGAGTTTGAGGCCAGCCTGGTCTACAGAGTGAGTTCCAGGACAGCCAGGGCTACACAGAGAAACCCTGTCTCGAAAAAACCAAAAAAAAAAAAAAAAAAAAAAAAAAATAGATGCGTAAATACTCAATAAAATACTTGCAAACAGAATCCAAGAACATATCAAAATGGTCATCCACTATGATCAAGTAAGTTTTCTCCCAGAGATGCAGGGGTGGTGCAAAATATGTAAAAGCAAACTGAAAGGCAAAAGCCATATGATCATCTCATTAGATGCAGAAGGTATCTTTGAAAAAAAATGAACACTTCTTTATGATAAGAATCCTGGAGTAGTTAAGGATATAGGAATATACCTCAACATAAGAAAGGCAGTTTACACCAAGCCTATAGACCACAATGACTTAAATGTAGAGAATTTCTAAGCAATTATACTAACATCAGAAACAAGCCAAGGTTGTCCACTCTCTCAATGTCTATTCAATGTAGAACTTGAAGGTTTTGCTAGAGCAAAAGGCACATGAAGAGGATGAATGGAATACAAATTGGAAAGGAAGAATAAATCAATAAGTGCCCCTAAAAATTCCAGCCAGAAACTCCTACAGCTGATAAATACTTTCAGCAATGTGGCTGAATACAAAAGTAACTCAGAAAAATTAGTAGCCCTCCTATATACAAATGACAAATGGACTGGGAAAGAAATCAAGGAAACAATACTTTTCACCAACAGCCTCAAATAATATAAAATATCAGGGGGTGACTCTAACCAAGCAAGTAAAGATTTGTATGACAAAAACTTCAAGTCACTGAAGAAACCAAAGATATCAGAAGAATGGAAAGGTCTCCCCTGCTCATGGATCAGTACATTAACATAGTAAAAACACCATCTTACCAAAAAGCAGTCTACAGATTTAATGCAATCAATCCCCAATAAAATTTCAACACAGTTCTACACAGATCTTGAAAGGAAATTTTTTCAGTTTTATATGGTAATGCAAAACAATCCAGGATAGGCCAAACAATACTGATTAATAAAAGAACTGCTGGAGGCATCATCATTCCTTACTGACTTCAAATCGTACTACAGACCTATAATAATAAAAACAGCATTGTATTGGCACAAAAACAGATACATTGATCAATGGATTTAAATTGAAGACCCAGACATAAAACCTCATACCTATAGAAATCTGATTTTTTTTATAATGAAATGAGAAATATATGATGGGAAAAAGACAATATCTTCAACAAATGGTATTCGTCAAAGTGGATGGATCCATTTAGAAGAATCCAAATAAACCCATCCTTATCACCCTACACAAAACTAAACTTCAAATAGATCAAATCTTAACATAACACCAGATATCCTAAACCTGATATAAGAGAAAGTGGAGAATAGCTTTGACTAACATTGGCACAGGAAAAGACTTTGTAAACATTTCACCTTTAAAACAGGCACTATTGGGATAGAAACACACACACACACACACACACACACACACACACACACACACACACAAAGAATCTTCAAAAAGGAATCTCAAATGGTGGCTAAGAAACAAAGAAATATTCTACATCCTTAGCCATGAGGGAAATACAAATCAAACTACTTTAAGATTTCATCTTACCCAGTACAAATGACTAATAATAAAAACAAGTGACAGCTCATGCCGGTGAGGACCTGCGGCAAGAAAAAGAGTCCTCCATTGCTGGTGGGCATGCAAACTTGTACAGCCACTATGGAAATCAGTGTAGCCATTCCTTGGGAAAATGAGAATTGATCCACCTCAAGATCCAGCTAGACTACTTTTAGGCATATACCCTACAAATGCTTGTTTGACCATGTTCATTTTCGCTGTATTAATAATAGCCAGAAATAGGAATAAACCTTGATGTCCCTTAACATAAGAATAGATAAAGACAACATTGTACATTTATGCAATGGATTATTACTCAGAAAATAAAAAAGAAATGAAATTTGAAGGTAAATGGATAGAGTTAGGAAAGATCATCCTGAGTGAGATATGTTCTAGAGTACCCACCAAAGACTACTCAGACAGGGATTTAAGCCATCAGAGAATCTTTATTCAACAGCCACCGGACCAGGTGTTAAGGAGAAACTTCCTGAGCCTTTCTCAGTGTGAGCTTTTAAGCACAAAAACAATATCTGGGTTGATGTACTCAGCTAACAAGAACAGTTAGTCAGAAGCAGAGCTACAGAAACCAAAAGGCAAGGTTAGTGCATTTTCAGACTTTCCCCCAAACTAGGGCCTTAGATGAATTAGGTCTTGTTTGTTTTGGAAGGCTTTTCTGAGTTGTATGGCCTGAATGATAGATACTTCCATCCGAAAGTCAGTTTTGATGAGGTCTGATATAGACTTAGATTTTTTTAAAAACCTATTTTATTTAGGATTTTTAAATCTTTTAACCTCCCTTCTGTCCCACTGATGAGAGGTAGTGGAATGTTATATGAAAAGGGTGTTGTGGACCTGTTTAGAAGTAGTTCCTTGGGATGATTCCACTCTTCATTGTCACGATGCGAGCCACATAGTTCAATAGCAAACACCAAACATCAATGGTGATGGCATGAACCACCAGAAACAGCAAGATTCACTGAATCAGCATGAGTCAGAAGAAACAGCCAGAATCAGCCAGAATACCATGAGAAATTCTTTGGTTTGTTTTTCTCTATGAAGTAAAGACCAGTGAAGACCAGTGAAAATCGGAGAACTGAAGGTTTGCATGGCAGAGCAGTGCAAGAGCGTCCTCTCACTGTTTGTGGGGTTTCATTTATGTTTTTCTAACCATCGCACACCCTCTCAGAAGACAGCTTCCAGAAAAGTGTCCCATGACACAACTGAGTTGTTAAGGAAAATAGCAATTTCCACTTCATATCACCTTTCTGTTTAAAAAAAATTGATTTTCTAACATTAACAATCTGTATATAATAGAAATAATTATTAGAAACATAAAACTAGAACTTTATATTACATTTAAACAAGCTGTTTGTGTGTATTATATCAAACAATAAACAAACAACTTAAAATTTTATCACTAAGCGACAGTCAAACAAAACAACCTTAAATTTTTATCAAGATGCAATAATAAAAAAAGATGCAATAATCAAACAAGACAATCTTTTAATTAGTAAATATCAATCAAAGAAAACACTTTTAAATTTTTATTTTAAGATACAATAATTAAACAAAATAACCTTACATTTTTATCATTAAATGATAATCAAACAAAACAACTTTAATTGCAAGAGGTTACCTCATATGTCTCTCTTGTATTTATAATCCTTATACCAATGTTTGTGCTTTCCAAGACAGCTACAATATGCTAAAAAGCCTTTGTAGTTCATAGCAGCCAAAACCTGCTTATTCTCTTCTACAAATACCATATTCTCCAGAGTCAACACACCTGCTATTTTGAGCTCCAAATATTTTACCTTACAATTTCTTTGCAAATGGCCAAATTCACCATAATTAAAACATCAGGCATTTTGATTCCTGAGACTTCTAGCTATGGCTTGCCCTATCAAATTGGCATGATGCTCCTGAAAGCCAATACCAGTTATCCATTCATCTATCGGAGCTCCTCATGCTTTCCATGATCTGGTTGCTCTCTAACATCCAGTATTTACATTTTCAAATACTGAGATCTCTATCAGTGATTGTCTGCTTTCAGCATCTCATATGGCTCTATTTATAGCTGAAACCAATCTCTGTAAGAAACCAGGAATGGCTTCTCTAGGATTTTGTATTGCTTAGCAAGTGAAGTGGATTTTTCTGCTGGCTCCTCAGTCATATCCCAAGCTCTTAAAGCTGCAACAGGACATTGTTCAGTTAGGACATTATCAGATTGGATTTGTTCTTGGAGGTTAGTGTAATACCATTCACTGAGCAGGTGGCCTTTAGCAACAGATATCCTCTTTGCTATAATATGTTGTTCTATTTTCATAGCTTTGTGCCTCCACCACAACGATCATTATAATTGTTGACCAGCTTCTAGCACAGCTGACACCAATCCCTTCCAATCTTGGGAATTAACTCTGATGTTGCATAGCCCAGTTACTTAAAATTTCTTTAATGAAAGGATAATGCAAGCCATACAATGCAGCAGCCCCTTTAAAATGCATTGGACCTGGCATTTCAATCGGACGCCACTTCAACTCATTATAAAAGCATCACCACCCTCGTTACCAAGCATATAGTGTACAAAGGCTGGGAAGGCTGACGATGTCTGTGTAGACCCAGGTAAATTCTCTGGCATAGCGCTTGGCTGAACACTAACCCCCCTTGTTCCTGTACCCCTCCTGTGCTTCCCAGCACCTTGTTTCACAGAGGTGCTCAGAGCACCCGGTAGTGAAAGTTCGTGCAACAGGGTGTGTCATCAGTGTGCCTTCCAGCCTAGTTTGCTTCCCTCTGTCATTATACGGAAAATTCCCAGTCTCAGACACCAAGCCTGAACCATTGTTCTGCTCTTACAGGTTCCTTTTGCTTTCCAAGCATTGTAACCTCTATCTGCAAACTCTCTAATTACATAGCCAACACCGCAATACTTTCTATTTTTAATTTTTATTCGTTATTTTATTTATTTACATTTCAAATATTATCCCCCTTCCCATTTTCCCCTCCTCAAACTCCCTCCCCCTGTCCTATGAGGGTGCTCCCCTACCCACCCACCCACTCCTGCTTCACTGCCCTAGCATTCCCCTATACTGGGGCATGGAGCCTTCACTGAACCAAGGGCCTCTCCTCCCATTGATGCCAGATAAGACCATCCTCTGCTATGTATGCAGCTGGAGCCACGGATACCTCCATGTGTACTCCTTAGTTGGTAGTTTAATCCCTGGAAGCTCTGGGGGGTGGGGGTCTGCTTGGTTGATATTGTTGTTCCCATGGGGTTGCAAATCCCTTCAACTCCTTCAGTCCTTCCCCTACCTCCTCCACTGGGAACTCTGTGCTCAGTCCAATAGTTGGCTGCAAGCATCTGCATCTGTATTGGTAAGGCTCTGGCAGAGCCTCTCAGGGGACAGCTATATCAGTCTCCTGTCATCAAGTACTTCTTGGCATCAGCATTAGTGACTGGGTTTGTTGGCTGCACATGAGATGGATCTCCAGGTGGGTCAGTCTCTGGATGGCCTTTCCTTCAGTCTCTGCTCCACTCTTTGCCCCTGTATTTTCTTTAGACAGGAGCAATTCTGGGTTAAAATTTTGAGAAGGGTAGGTGGCCCCATCCCTCAACTGGGCCATGCCTAACCTCTGGATGTGGTCTCTACAGGTTCTCTCTCTCCTTTGTTGTATATTTCAGCTAATGTCATCCCTGTTGGGACCTGGGAGCCTGTTGCTTTCCTGGCATCAGGGACTTTCTGGTGGCCACCTCCAGTTCCCCATTCCTCATTGCTACACACCTCTGTTCAACTTCCTGACCCTCTGTACATCTCCATCTCCTCCCACACCTGATCATGCACCCTTTTTACCCTCTTCCCTTCCTCTCTTTCTCCCAAGTCCCTCCTACCCTCTACCTCTCATGATTATGTTGCAAACTTGGCTCAAACCAGAGAACACAATATATTGTTGCAATAACATGACGTTTATTGATCCACATATGTGGGATTGCCCACCCTTACGGGGGGGGGGTCAACCTTGAACTCAGAAAACATACATTGATCCACATACATGGGGTGGCCCACCCTCACAGTGGGGTCAACCGAATTCAGAAAGCAGACATCTTTTATACTTTATAGAGATCAGATTTCTGCAACAAGGCTAGCTGGCTTACTCTAGTTGGTGGAACACAGGACAAAGGATCTCTTCAGGCATTGGTTGGCTTGCTCAGAGGGCTGTTCTTGGCTTAGTCAGCCAACTTCTCTATCCAGCTCTGCACCTGGCCTTGAAAAGTCTCTGGGAAGGGGCTGAGTAACTAGGTGGTATCGGGGGATTGTCATCAGCAAGGTCAGGGTGACAGTTTGTGGTCTTTTTTGAAATTCACCACAGGGAAGGGTTGGAGGGTTCTTCTGAGAATTGCTAGTCTTGTTTTTGTGGACCTTAATGTCATTGCGACCACCAGTTATTTTTGTTTTGGCCTTACTTAGCTTAGTCAGAATGGCCTGGTCATTCTGTCTCAACATTCTGACCACCAGAACTTTGTTTTTACAGAATTTCCTTAGGTATCCCTGGAACACAACTTCTCAGTGTCTGAAGCTGCTGCTTACTACTGTAAAACTTTGTTTCCACACTGCTTGCTGCTTATAAGAGCTGGAATATGGCTCTCTTATTTTACTTTATTTCTACATTCCCAGAGCTTTGTTTTTCACTTTATTACTTCAATTATTTTGTTCCCCCTCTCTAAATAGGACTGAAGCATCCACACTTTGGTCTTCCTTCTTCTTGGGCTTCAGATGGTCTGTAAGTTGTATCATGGGTATTCCAAGCTTTTTTCTAATATCCACTTATCAGTGAGTACATACCATTTGCATTGTTTTGTGACTGAGTTACCTCATTCAGGATGTTATTTTCTAGCTCCATCCATTTGCTTAAGAATTTCATGAAGTCATCATTTTTAAAAGCTGAGTGGTACTCCATTGTGTAAATGTACTACATTTTCTTTATCCATTCCTCTGGTTAAGGGAAATCTGAGTTCTTTCCAGCCTCGGGCTATTATAAATAAAGCTGCTATGAATACAATGGAGCATGTGTCCTTGTTATATGTTGGAGAATCTTTTGGGTATATGCCCAGGAGTGGTATAGCTGGGTCCTTAGGTAGTACTATATTAAATTTTCTGAGGAACCACCAGTTTAGTTTCCAGAGTGGTTGTACCAGCTTGTAATACTACCAGCAATAGAGGAGTGTTCCTGTTTCTCCACAACCTCGCCAGCATCTGCTGTCATCTGAGTTTTTGGTCTTAGCCATTCTGACTGGTGTGAGGTAGAATCTCAGGTTGTTTCAATTTGCATTTCCCTGATGACTAAGAATGTTGAACATTTCTTTAGGTGCTTCTCAGCCATTCAGTATTCCTCAGTTGAGAATTCTTTATTTAGCTCTGTACCTCATTTTTAATAGGGTTATTTGGTACTTTGAGGTCTAACTTCTTGAGTTCTTTGTATATATTAAATATTAGCCCTCTACTGGATATAGGGTTGGTAAAGATCTTTACCATTCTGTAGAGGAGAAGTCAAAATATCACTATTTGCAAGTGATATATAGTATACTTAAGTGACTCCCCCAAATTCTACCAGAGTACTCTTTCAGCTGATAAACAACTTCAGCAAAGTGGCTGGATATAAAATTAACTCAAGGATAAATAGTCTGAGAAAGAAATTAGGGAAACAATACCCTTCATAATAGCCATAAATAATATAACATATCTTGGTGTGGCTCTAACCAAGCAAGTGAAAGATATGTGCAACAAGAATTTCAAGTCTCTGAAAAAAGAAATTGAAGAAGACCTCAGAAGATGGAATGATCCCCCATGCTCATGGATCGGCAGGATAATGGCTGTAAAAATGGCCATCTTACCAAAAGCAATCTATAGATTCAATACAATCCTCATCAAAATTCCAACTCAATCCTTCACAGATACAGAAAGAGCAATTCTCAAATTCATTTGGAACAACAAAAAACTCAAGATAGTGAAAACTATTCTCAACAATAAGAAAACTTCTGGGGGAATCACCATCCCTGACTTCAAGCTCTACTATGGAGCAATAGTGATAAAATCCAAATGGTATTGGTATAGAGATGGGCATATAGATCAATGAAATAGAACTGAAGACCCAGAAATGAACCACATACCTATGGTTACTTGATCTTTGACTAAAACCATCCAGTGGAAAAAAGCATATTCAACAAATGGTGCTGGCTTAAGTGGTGGTCTGCACGTAGAAGAATGCAAAGTGACCCATTCTTATCCTTGTAGAAAGCTCAAGTCCAAGTGGATCAAAGACCTCCACATAAAACCAGATAAATTAATGCCAGGCAGTGGTGGCACCTGCCTTTAATCCCACCATTTCAGAGGCAGGCGGATTTCTGAGTTCGAGGCCAGCCTGGTCTACAGAGTGAGTTCCAGGACACCAGGGATACACAGAGAAACCCTATCTCAAAAAACAAAACAAATCAAAAAACAAAAAATAAAAACCAGATACACTGAATCTAATAGAAGAGAAATTGGGAAAGAGCGTCGAACACATTGGAATAGGAGACATTTTCCTGAACAAAAAACCAATGGCTCAGGCTCTAAAATCAGCTATTGACAAATGCCATCTCATAAAATTGAAAGGCTTCTGTATGGCAAAGGATACTGTTAATAGGACAAATCTGCAATTCTCCTTTCTGGTTTGTCTGGGCCAGCCAGTGCCCTGAGCAGACCTTCGGCACAAACTCTGCAGCCAGTCCCACAACACCCAGTGGAAGCTGCACTTTCAGGTGCTCTAACACACCCAGGATCAGAGGTGAGGAGGACACAACATCTGTCCTAACACCAGGAGTAACTGGGACCAGCAGGACCCAGGCACACAGGCGCTCTGCCAGCCCAGTGGCTCCGGTTGCTTCCGGTCTGTCTGGGCCGGTTGGTACCCTGAGCAGACCTTGGGTGCACAAAATCTACAGTCATTCCCAAAACACCCAGAGGAAACTCTACTCCCAGGTGCTCTAACAAACCTAGGGTCACAGGATCCCAGAATCACAGGATCACAGAGACAGCTTGACTCTGAGGAGTTCTGACACAACCAGGATCACAGGAAGGACAGGTTCCAGTCAGATTTAGCAAGGGCACGTTGCACTAGAGATAACCAGGTGATGCGGGCCAAGCATAAGAATATAAGCAACACAAACCAAGGTTACTTGTCATCACCAGAACCCAATACTCCCACCATTGCAAGTCCTGGACACACCATTACAATGGAAAAGCAGGATTCAGATATAAAATCACTTCTCATGATGATGATACAGGACTTTAAGAAAGACATAAATAATACCCTCGAAGAAATACAGGAGAACACAGGTAAACAGCTAGAAGCCCTTTAAGAGGAAACACAAAAATCCCTTAAAGAACTACAGGAAAAAACAATCAAACAGGTGAAGGAAATGAGCAAAACCATCCAGAATCTAAAAATGGAAATAGAAACAATAAAGAAATCAGAAAGAGAGACAACCTTGAGATAGAAAACCTAGGAAAGAAATCAGGAGTCGTAGATGCAAGTATCACCAACAGAATGCAAGAGATAGAAGAGAGAATCTCAGAGGTAGAAGACACCATAGAAAACATTGACACAACAGTTAAAGAAAATGCAAAAAGCAAAAAGCTCCTAACCCCAAACATCCAGGAAATCCAGGACGCAACGAGAAGACCAAACCTAAGAATAATAGGTATAGAAGAGAGTGAAGACTCCCAAGATAATGGGCCAATAAATATCTTCAACAAAATTATAGAAGAAAACTTCCCTAACCTAAAGAAAGAGATGCCCATGAACATACAAGAAGCCTACAGAACTCCAAATAGACTGGACCAGAAAAGAAATTCCTCCTGTCACATAATATTAAAAACATCAAATGCACTAAACAAAGAATTTTAAAAGCAGTAAGGGAAAAAAAGGCAAGTAACATATAAAGGCAGGCCTATCAGAATTACGGCGAACTTCTCACCAGAGACTATGAAAGCTAGAAGATCCTGGGCAGATGTCATACAGACCCTACAAGAACACAAATGCCAGCCCAGGCTACTATACCCAGCGCAACTCTCAATTATCATAGATGGAGAAAACAAGATATTCCATGAAAAAACAAAATTTACACAATATCTTTCCACCTGCACCAGGAGAAGCAAGAAAGTAATCTTTCACAAACCCACATAAACCTAATTCCAGCTCTTACAACAAAAACAACAGGAAGTAATAATTACTTTTTTTAATATCTTAATAGGAAAATTAATATTACCAATGTATCCTAATCGATTAAAATCCAAAAATATGAGGAATTAGAAATTTATTGACTGTCATCCAATGGTCTCTCTAGTTTGATAATTAGGGAAATAGGCCCAATATTATTCAATCCATATACACTTTTAGCTTGTTTGTTCGTGACAGTGTCTTGCTATGTACAACATAATGGTCTTAAGATCTTACTTCTCCTATCTCAGCCTCTCTATTAGTAGTATTGTTTATTTCATGTTTTTACAGTATACTATGTTTTTCAGAACAGCTTACATATTTTAAAAGTATTTATATACCCAAAAGAAATGTAGATAATTAAATTGGAAGGGGGTTTGTAAGAGAACAACAAAGAGTAAGACTGAATGCTTTGCTTGACGTTTGTAACTCTTGTATCAAGTTACCACAAGTAGAGCCAAGATTTTAAGCTCTACTAAATACAAAACAAACAAACAAAAACACTTTATATGTTTATGTTCATTTAAGAAAATATTAGTAATGATGTATTATTTTGAAATATACAGTTAATACATTTGGAATTATTTAAAATTTATATTGAGAAAAACATACTATTTCAATATTGCCATAGACAAGTATCTACCTAAGACTGTTAAATTGATTGTTGTTTTATATCAAACAACTTTTATGATGCTCATTTTTATTGTTATAATAGTTTATAAATTTTAAAGAATATGACAAAAAAAGCTATTATAGATATTGAAGGGGGGTCTCTGGGAGGAGTTGGGGTACAAAAGGAAAACAAGAATGTGATTTAATTCTATTTACTTAAAATATGTTTTTAAATGTTAACAAATTCAGATAAATTGAAATAATATAACTTTTCTCATTATAATACAATAAAACTTAAAAAAATAAAAAAATAAAAAAATCTGCAATTCTTTCTAACATGAGAGAATTGAGCGAACCATTTGAGTTTTCAGCTTTTCCTCCAATCTTTTACAAAATGTAATACAGAAAAACTACAAAGCAAAATCAGAAAACCCCCTCCAGGAGCATGGCAGGAAACCACCCTGCAACAGTAGATGCTATTTTGGCAACCTCCTTAAACAGCATTGCCGACACATAAAAACTTGCTGATTACATTAGAAGTGAATTACCCATTATGCCTTACTTTGAGCACTACTTGTAGGCTTAGATTTTTTTTAAAAACCTACTTTATTTAGGGTTTTAAAATGATTCAACCTCCCGTCTAACCCACAGACTAGAACTAGGGGGAAAAGAAGGTTAATAGGAAAAGGGTATTGTGGACCTGATTAGAAGTAGTTCCTTAAGGTGATTCCACTCTTTGTTGTCAGGATACCAGTAATATAGTTCAACAGCAAACACCAAACACAAATTAGTGGCAGCAGCATGATCCAACAGAAATAGGAAGGGTCCGTGAGTTGGCATGAGTCAGTGGAAGTGGCCAGAATCAGGTGAAATACCATGAGAAGTTCTATGATGCATTTTTTTTCTCTGAAATGAGGACCAACAGAGAGCAGTGAAGAACAGCAAAGAAGCTAAGCATTGCACAGCACAGGAATGCAAGACTATATTCTCCAAGTTTGTGGGGTTTCATTTATGGTTTTTTTTTCTAACCATCACATGCCCTTTCAAGAGTCTGTTTTCAGTAAAACATCACATGCACTCTCACAAGACAACTTCCAGAAAAAAAATTATGTGACACAACTGAGTTGTTAAAGAAACCAGAAATTTCCACTTCAGTATGGAGGTCTGTTACAAGATATCCCTGACCCAGAAAGACAAATATGGAATATATTCACTTATACATAGATATTAACTGTTAATCCAATGAAAAACAAGGTAAAATATGTAAAACAGCAGAATAATGTATAGAGTAAAGGAGTGGGGGGCACATATAGAGTCCCTACAGGGAAATAGAATAGATAATTATGGATGGATGGGTGTGAAGCACTGGAACAGGGGGATGGAGAGGAGAAGATGAGGGGAGATGGGGACAAAGGAGGGAATATAGGGAAAGAGAGCTAAAATTAAGGGCCATTGGAGGAATAGTGTAAAACTGTAATACATTAGAAGCCTTCTAAAATATACATATAAGAAGGTGAATAAAATTGACAAGTAATGGAAGAGACAGAGTCCTAACTGGCCATCTCTTGTCACTAAATGAAGCTTAGAGTCCCAGATGAGTTTACATCTAACTGAGGTTTTTGGCCAAAGTGATTGCCTGGGAATCCTCAGACAACCAAACATGTCGCCAACAACTCCATAGCTACAGAACTCACTGAACACAAAGAAGTCTATCATGTTGACATGGAGCCTTCACCCTTCATGCTAGCATCTTTGGGATAGGAAGAAATACTACAGGCTACCAAAAGAGAAATGTAAAGTCCAATCCAGCCTCAAACCCTCTGATCTCCACTGGCATCTTGCCTAAAAGATATGCTGATGCAACTGTGGCACAAAGCTTGTGGGAGTAACCAGTCAATATCTGATTTGACTGAAGACCTACTCCATGAAATGAAACCCATAACTGACATGCTTCAGTGACCAAAAACTTGGGACTACAATGCTCAGAGACCTAAGTCTTCACCAGATCCTCTGCATAAACAGTATGGCTTCCAGTTTAGTGTTTCTTTGGTATTTCCAAGTGTGTCTTTGAATCTTGTGTCTTCTCTTGGTCTCTTTTTTTCCTCTGTTTGTTTTGTCCAATTACAACATGTTAGTTTTTGTTTTGTCTTATAATATTTTATTTTATTATTATGTCTTAAAAGCCTGTTTGTTTTCTAATGAGGAAAAAAGGTGGGGGG
>JADRCD010076590.1:2672-39270 GCA_019843815.1 Montemys delectorum | reverse complement strand
ATAGAGGGCTAATATCCAATATATACAAAGAACTCAAGAAGTTAGACATCAGAGAACCAAATAACCCTATTAAAAGTGGGGTATAGTGCTAAACAAAGACTTCTCAACTGATGAATACCGAATGGCTGAGAAGCACCTAAAGAAATGTTCAACATCCTTAGTCATCAGGGAAATGCAAATCAAAACAACCCTGAGATTTCACCTCACACCAGTCAGAATGGCTAGGATAAAAAACTCAGGTGACAGCAGATGCTGGAGAGGTTGTGGAGAAAGAGGAACACTCTTTCATTGCTGGTGGGATTGCAACCGGGTACAACCACTCTGGAAATCAGTTTGGTGTTTCCTCAGGAAATTGGACATAGTACTACCAGAGGGTCCAGCTATCTCACTCCTGGGCATATACCCAGAAGATGTTCCAACATGTAATAAGGACACATGCTCCACTATGTTCATAGCAGCCTTATTTATAATAGTCAGAAACTAGAAACAACCCAGATGTCCCTCAACAGGAATGGATACAGAAATTGTGGTACCTCTACACAATAAAGTATTATTCAGCTATTAAAAACAAAGAATTTATGAAGTTCTTGGGGAAATGGATGGACCTGGAGAATATCATCCTGAGTGAGGTAACCCAATCACAAAAGAACACACATGGTATGCATTCTCTTATAAGTGGATTAGCCCAGAAGATCGGAATACACAACGTACAAACCACAAACCTTAAGAAACTCAAGAAGAAGGAAGCCCAAAGTGTGGATACTTCATTCCTTCTTAAAAGGGATAACAAAATACCCATGGAAGGGGTTGTAGAGACTAACTATGGAGCAGAGACTAAAGGAAGGACAATTCAGAGACTGTTCCACTTGGGAATCCTTCCCATATTCAATCATCAAATCTAGACACTATTGTGGATACCAGCAAGTGCTGGATGACAGGAGCCTGATATAGCTGTCTCCTGAGAGGCTCTGACAGTACCCGACTAATGCAGAAGTAGAGGCTCACAGGCATCCATTAGACTGAGTACAGGGTCCCCAATGAAGGAGCTAGAGAAAGGACCCAAGGAGCTGAAGGGTTTGCAGCCCCTTAGGACGAACAACAACCAAAGAGTACACATGGTGGGACTCATGGCTCCAGGAGCATATGTATAGCAGAGGATGGCCAAGTTGGTCATCAATGGGAGGAGAGGCCCTTGGCCCTGTGAAGTTCTATGGCCCAGTGTAGGGGAATGCCAGGGCCAGTAAGCAGGAGGGGGTGGGGTGGCGAGCAGGGGGTGGGGAGAGGGAACAGGGGTTTGTTTTAGTTTTTGTTATTTTTTTTTAATTTAATTTTATTTTTTTAATTGGGGAACTTGGGAAAGAAGATATTGTAAATAAAGAAAACATCTAATAAAAAAAATGAAAAAAAAGTCTGGGAAGCAAGAGCCTATACATAGTCCTGTTCTGGGGTCACCATTCCTAGGGAGGTTCATAATGACTGAAGGTTTAGAAAGTGACAACGAAACAGCAAAGCTCTTGATGAACCATTATGGAATGTCAAAAATTCCTGACACATCTTTTGAAAACATTGTCTAATTATTTCTGTATTTTCATGCAAAAATTAGGAGCCCGGGCACAGCCATAGATGACTCATGGTATGCATATGATATTTCCCAGAAAACAAATGAAAATCATAAAACAGCATGAAATATTAACTATCTGGAACAAAGCATCCAAATATGCACATGGCTACTAATCAGAAAACCAATAAAGTTACTTAGTGATTTAAAAAGTACGGAATGAAAAATTATAAAAATACCAGTTATTTTCAAATTAATCTGTACAATGAATTATCAATTAATATGCCATCAGGATTCATACTCATACATTGTCCTCTGATTCAGATATTCATGTAGAAATGAAGAAACCCAAAAAACTAAATAAAGCATGCGTCAAGAAGTCCAAGGACAAAGCCTACTCATTAGTATTCAAAGCCTCAGGGTAGAGGCAAAGCAAGACTTGCTCAAGGGCAGGCTAGCTGAAGTAAGGAGGAAAGGAAAGGCCAAACACCCAGGCTTTGGATTACAGGCTTCAAGAATATTAATCCTGGATTCTGGGTCTCCCTCCAGGAAATAGACTTAATATCCACCTTTAAATCAACATAAAATACACTATATGGTTTAGCTAAAGTAACATGCTGTGATGAAACACCATGACCAAAAACAACTTGGGGTTTATTTTGCTTACATTTCCACAATATAGTCAGTCCATTATTAAAGGAAGTCAGGAAAAAATCTCAAAGGAAGTCAGAAAAGAATGTCAAACAGGGCAGGAACCTGGAGGCACGAGCTGATGGAGAGGCCATAAAGGGGTGCTGCTTACTGACTTGCTGAGCCTGCTGTCTCTCTCTCTCTCTCTCTCTCTCTCTCTCTCTCTCTCTCTCTCTCTCTCTCTCTCTGTCTGTCTCTCTCTGTCCCTCTCTCCAATTTTGTTTGTTTGTTTGTTTATTTAACATTCTGACTGCATTCCCTCTCCTTCCTCTTCTCCCAGTTCCTTCTTCCCCTCCCCAACTCCTCTCCTCCTCTGTTTCTCTTCAGAAAAGTGCAGGCCTCCCTTGGATATCATCCAGTCCTAGCAAGTCAAGTTGCTGTAAAACTAGGTGCATCCTCTCCTATTATGGCTAAATGAGACAACCCAGTCAGAGGAAAGGGTCTCAAAGCCAGGCAACAGAATCAAAGACAGCCTGTGCTCCCACTGTTAGCAGTGCCACAAGAAAAACAAGCTACACAACTGTAATGTGGGTGGAGGGCCTAGGTTAGTCTCATGCAGTAAGCCAACTTTCTTCTAGAATCCCAGACCATCCGTCCAGTGGTAGCCCCACCTATAATGGGCTAGACCCTTCCACATCAATCACTAATTGATAAAATTCCCTAGAGGCTACAACCTAGTCTTATGGAGGCATTTTCTCAATTGAGGCTCCCTTCTCTCCAATGACTCTAGCCTATGTCAAGTTGACCTAAAACTAGCCATATGAGTTGTCAGTCTAAATAGCAAGGGTGGAAAACATTCTGGGAGAAACTCCAGGAAGCCTCTTCATGCTGAAGAAGGATATGAATGCATTAACAATAAAGGGGAATTTGTGTTAGTTGAACTGTGTCTATATTAATAGCTCACGTTCACCAGAAGACATGAATAAGAAGAGAAGCAGAGTCACAGAGCATGGGAGATACTAAGAAGACTTATGACTGGCAGATACTCAAAACATTTAAAGAACTATGGGTGCAGCATCTTTGAAAAAAAGCTAAGAGTTTCTTTCTTAGTAAAGCTTCCCTGGTACTCCAGCTCTACAGATAAATACAACCAAACGCCAGTGTGTGTACACCTGAGCACCAAAATATCTACACAGGTATTACAAGGGTATAAAAGTGGGATAACACAGACAGATGTACCTCAACAACAGAATAGACAGATTGTGACACAAATGTTCAACACATTTTCTGCAGCAGTAAGAAAGAGCAGACCATAGGTTTATCCAATAGAGAAGATAAATCCCACAAGTAGAATATGAAGCCAAAGAAGCTATCACCTAAAACCAAATGATTTCCTGTAAGTTTAAAACCACTGTATGGTGCTGGAAATCAGGGTTCTAGTTCCTTCTGGCCAGAACTGGGTCATTGGTGGAAGGAGCCTGGTGCTGCTCTCTGATGTCATTGGGAATACTCATGGTAGCTCTGCACATGGTAGGCTTGCTTATGCACTCAGTGGTTGCTCATGGGCTTGATGGAGGCTTGTGAATTGGGATGCATGCTTACTCACCCTCTGGTAGCTCTGTTGACTGTATTTGGGCTTGTAATCATACTAGTTTATATTATAATTAGGTACCAAAGCAAAGGAGGATAACAGTCTGGTAACCAGTAAGGTGAGACGCCAGGCTCTGTGCTGTAGATAAACGGTAGGAGTTCATATGATCATGAAGTTCGCTGGCTGGTTGGGCATGAGCATGAATTCTCAAAGCCTCTGAAATCACCCTGCTCTAACAGTAGCAGATCCAAGCCAATGCAAAACACTATCACCAACATGTTCCAGCAGCCTGGGGTGATATGTCTACCACTGAGTCAGCCTGGGCATCTTCTGAGAGCCTAATATGCAGCAGTAATAGAAAGGAAAGAGCCTCCCCAAGGAATGTGTCAACGTCCAGACACTATCAGGGCCAATTAGAGCAGCAGCCAGCTGTGGACTAAGGCTGCCCTAGTTTGGGCTCATGTAACAAATACATGTGCAGTAACCAATCTGCTGAGTTCAGGAGGAAATAATATTTATTTGTTTCTGTATCATTTCAATAAGTTATATATTAATTGCCTTATAAAATAATATTTTTACTATGTGTCTTAGTCAGAGGTTTCATTGCTGTGAAGACACACCATGACCAAGGCAACTCTTATAAAAGAAAGCATTTAATTGAGGCTGGCTTACAGTTTCAGAGGTTCAGTTCATTATCATCATGTCAGGAAGCATGGAATCCTGTAGGCAGACATGGTGCTGGAGAAACCAAGAGTTCTGCATCTTGATCAAGACTGGCAGAAGGAAATTGTTCTGCAGGCAGCAAGGAGGAGGGTTTCTCTTCCACTTTAGGCGGAGCTTGAGCCCTAGGAGCCCTCAAGCCCTCCCACACAGTGACATACTTCCTCCAACAGGGCCGCACCTATCCCAACAGGGCCACACCTATTCCAACAAGGCTACACCTCCCAAGTAGAGCTGCTTCCCGTGGGCCAAGCATATTCAAATCACCATACTATACAAGTCTGAAAACCTAGAATGTATAAAAGAAAAGAGAAGAGAAGAGGAGGGAAGGGAAGGAAAGGGAAGGGAAGGGAAAAGAAAAGAAAGAAAAGGAAAAGGCAATAAGCAAAATTAAAAATAGGCCAAGAACTCATAATCTAATGCAGTCCCTGGAAACTTAACCTCCATCCACTGTGAATAAGGTAAATGTATGTGTAATGTTTTCATACACTGAGTATGAAAGCTTACCTCAGAAGGAAAGCTATAGGGCTTAAAGTGCATCACAGAAGTTCATGGCACTATGTTTTCAAAGCCCACTGTTGCTTATCAGTTAACTGCTGCATGACCTTGGCTATCTCTGTCAATTGTCCATCCACACCTCCACACCCTACATTTTCTACAAGCCAAAGAGTCTGGGACATGTCAAAGGCTTCTATTCCAGGAGCAATGTGGGGCAAGAAGAAGAGAGAAGGCTCACAGCCAGAAGACCGCCCAGTGACATCCTACCCTAGAACTCAAACTGCTTGAGTGGTCAAATATGCCTTATCTTTTATCTGTGAAACCTGAACAGGCTGTTATATAACAAAGCACTTCTATACTGGAAGCTTCAACACACACTTCCATTTTCTTAAAGCTGTGAAAACTGGAGTCCAAGATAGTTCTGAGGCCCAGTTTCAAGACTGTTTCAAACCTTCTCTGCATGCATATAGGTTTCATGTAGGGTACCATATGATAGGGGAGGGTATCCGGTATTTTCCCTCATGAGGGCACTAACCCCAGGTTCAGGCCCTCATCCTTGTCACCTAGTCAGATAATAATCTTAGTTACCTTCCAACTTCCATCTCTCTTAGCCTCTTTTCTATCACTATAAAAATTGCCAAGGCAAGAAATATGGGGTTTTTTTTTTTGAGAGTCTATTTAATGCAATTACATTTTTCTCTTCCCTTTCCTCCCTCAAACCCATCTCATATACCTGTCTTGCTTTCTTTCAGATGCATGTCCTTTTTTTCATTATTATTTTATGCATTTATGTATATATATATATACATATATATGTACATACATATATATATGTACATATGTACATATATATACATATGTATTCTTAAATATATTCTACTCAGGCTGCATAATTGTGTGTGTGTGTGTGTGTGTGTGTGTGTGTGTGTGTGTGTGTGTGTTTTCAGAGCTAATCATTTGGTATTGAATAGCCGATCGGTGTGATGGTCCCTGGGGAAGACTGTTTCTCATGCTCTCAGCATTCCTTACTTGCCTATAGTTCTTTGTGTTGAGTGGAGGCCTTGTGGGCTTTTCAGAGTTCACTTTGGGACATTTACTGCTGTCATTGGTGTTATCCTTGTTCAGCCCACATTTGGTCAGTCATGGTGGTGAGACATTATAAGTATATTTTCTGACATTTCTTGGAGATATAGTCTCCCAGTCTACCCTGATCTTCTGGCTCTTAAAATCTTTCTACCCTACCCCCTTCTAAAAACGTTCCCTGAGCCTTGAGTGCAAGACTGCTGTGGGTATATCCTTTGAGACTAGGCTCCACAATCCTGTAATTTGATTGGTTATCATTTTCTGTAGTGACTTCTTTCTGTTGCAAATGAATATTTCCTAAATGAGGGGTGAGGACTACACTTATCTGTGGGTATATGTACAAGTGTTTAGATTGTTATTAGGGACTATGTATAGTTTAATAAACTATAAATCTTTGTCTTTTAAGAATATATATTTTAGTTTAGGGCTTAGGTCAGGGTGTCCAGACCAAGAAGACACATCTAGTGAAGTGGCAGAATTTTCTGTGAATTAGGACCTCATATAGCAAAATACAAGGGTGGCCCATGTGTATGACCTTTTTGGCGTCTTTCTTACAGAATCAGTAGGATACAATCATGAGGATTTCCTATACAGCCCTTACCTAACTGTTACCCAAGGGCTCCCTTGAGGCATCACAGTTGGATGGAGTGTCTATCTTCTTCATACCTCACAGAGGAAATTAATTTCTATCCATGATGAACCATATCTGAAATCACAGCTTAATCCCTACTCCATTGAGTTGAGACCTCCAATAAATGAGTTTGGCAGGCATGCATTCAATACATAACACCCCATCCAATTAAGGATATATTTTTCTTTAGGTTTTCACTGAAAACAGGAAGCACACCTTAAAGACACATTGAAAGAATCAAGATCTTTGTCATTCTCCTGGATGATGTATTTTCAAAACAACAAATGTAATGAAGCTAAAACTTAGGCACCCAATTTTTATCTTCTCTAGCTCCTAGTTATACAAATTAAGCTGTAAGCTCACATGACTTTCTGGGGGTGTTTGTCCTCCACTTTAATTAGCATTGGGAGAGCCAAGACTTTTGCATTAACACCTTGAAAATGCCATTTATTTTATTCCTAAAGACACTATTTGCAGAACTATCCTGTGACAAGGCCAGCATAGTACATCATTAATGACTTAAGCAACAGAAAAATGTATCAATTAAAGCATGTTCTTTTATAAAAAGATTAGCAATTAACCAAAGGCCCACGTATTGACATTCACTGCTATTTCACAGATTTAATGTGGTGGCAACACAACTGATTTTGGAAGTGAAAATAATTGATGTTTCAGACATATATTGCATTAAAAATAGGATTTTCTTCTATGGGAGGATTGAGATACATTGTTGACTAAAAACATCCACTTCTATAACCAGCACCCTGAAGGCATCCTTTCCAGAGCAGGACCATAGGGTTCTTTGTCTCCATGGCAGCTCAGCCTGAGCATCTGAGCATCTGCCTTAGCTAGCTCCTGCCCTGAAATACAGATGGATCTCAGATAAAATTGTCTGAATGCAGTATTTTACCACACCTCAGCTTTGGTTAGATGTTAAAGTATAGCAACCAAGATCCATTACATCTAAGCTCATATTCTCCAAAAGCAGTGGGCAGAACCAAGGTAATGAAAAGCCTGTTTCATCTCTGATGTGGGGATCAACTTAGCCAGTCATGAAGGAACCTAGTGCATCAAAAGATGTGTCCACCTTACAGAAACCCAATTATAAAATTGTGTGCAGTATAATTTGAGAGATGGAATCTTGTGAAAGAAAGAGGGAAGTATCCCTAAAGTTTTTACACACATCAAAAAAAAAAAAAAAGTAAAATTGGCCTTTACTTTGGAAATTAAAACATCCCTATCCAAACGAGGAATGTACTGGAGATAGATGAACTCATTCTCCATTTCTGGTAATTGAAGTTTAGCATAGTTAAGGAAATGTAGTTTTGAAATGAGACTAAGCAACTGGGAATTATTTGAAATATCAGGCTATTCTGTCAGCCCTCAACATCCACAGATTCCATACATAGATCCAACAAATTCACAGATCACAAATACTATCTTGAAAATGTTTTATCTCTGTACAGAACTTCACACAGACTGCCTTATAGCTATTATTCTGAAAATGATGGTGTGTTACAATTGTGTCCATGGCATTCATCCTGCACAAGACACTACAGATAGCCTACATATTACTTATATTAAATAGGAATATATGCTTGGCTTCTGTGAAAATAATATGACATGTGAGAAAGTTAAGTATCCTGGGTAACATGGAAATGACCTTCTGGAAATATGGTCAAGGGAATTGTTAGATTAATATCAAAGGGATTGAAAGTCAGAGACTTTTTTTTTTGAATAGAGTATTCTACTATTAGAAAAAAATACTTTACAGAAAATAAGCAAGAAGAAACATTTATGATTTCTGGGGAGTCTAAGCAAAACACAATAATGACCTGGAAATGAGGGAAGTGCCTGGATATAAAGGAAAGATCATTGAAAGCAGGAAGAGGTGGGTCACATTGGAGCTTTGTTAGACCCTAGGAACATGTAAGCCAAGAATTACCAACATGGCTTCTTGTCTCCATAACCTCACATTCCCAAAATAGCTTGTTGGAAGAGAAGGCTATGTACCACAGAAAAGCAAGTAGCAAGCCCCAGGTCCTGTATTGCCCTTCTCAGGAGCTGATCCAGGCTCTGGTATAGTAACGCTTCTAAGTGTAGCAAAAAAAAAAAGTGCATAAGAAGCTATTTATTGCAAATTCCAGAGACCAGAGCTGGAACTCTAAAAGCAGCTATGGCCCTGGGTGAGCACATCGCATTCTTTCAAGAAGGGAGGGGAAGGAGAGGTAGCACTAGAGGACAGAGTGTTGGCCATGGGAAGACAAACCTATCCAGGGTACAAAGAGCCTAAGGTCCACATGGGGCAGGACACGTCTCTGCCTCAAGCTGCTCACAGTTTGTGAGGGGGACAGAGCCATAAGGAAGAAGGACCTTCTCATAAGAGTAATTCTTATTCTTGCTCTCAGTGAAGGAAACCCATATACTATAAAAGGCATGTTCAGGATTTTGTTGCAAACATACTACATATATTCATTTGTCCATGTGTTATACTATATTACACACTTTGACACATGAATGTAGAGAAATGCAGAAAAATATACTTGAATACCATTGTGGCAGGCATATTGCTCAAGGTGATATCTGGCCTCCTCTCCATTGTTACATTTCTATTGAAAAAAAAAGAAGGTATACTTATAAGACTGAGAAATTTTTAGAAAGACTACTCCTGCCAGGGAAGCAGGTAGACTGATTGTAGATCTTCTCCTCTTCTTCTTCTCCCCTAGGCTCAACCCCCCAGTCTTATTCCTAGCTCTGCAACAGAACACCTGCTGAAGGCTTCCTTTCTACCCTGCCCACATCCCCTGTGGATCCCACATACCTTTTCCTCCTAACCACCCTCCCCCAATTCATTGCTTTATCACAGCCCCCCAACTCCAGCAGGTTCTCCCTGCTACCCCACAGACCACTTCTGCCAGGTATGCAGGTAGGCTGGCTGCAGATCATCCCCTCCTTCCATTCCCGAAGATCCAATCCTCCACCTCTTAGAAGATTTCTGCGGTGACCTCTCTTCAGCTTTTTCCCTCATTACAAGGAGACTACATAAGCAGATTCTGACTGAACATTCTGCTTTTCTCCCTCAAGCGATTCCTTTCAGACCTCTGGCTTATCCCCATTTCTATGTGTCATCTTCCCATACCCAGAAACATATTTTACCTGGAACCCAAGGTGGCCACACCTACCAGGTCCATAGAACATTTCCTATCTAGCAACACACAGTCAATACACTCTCCAAAAGAAAACAAAAATTGAGGAACAAAGCACCCACACAACAAAGACAAAACCAGATATCAGTACCTAGGAGCTATATTTTCCCCACCAGATGACTAGATGCCAGAGAAAAACCACAATCAGTAACAGCCAGGGCCATATGTGCCTCCACTGTAGTCCATCAGTCATATAACATAGCTAATGAACAAGAAAAACATACCTTGAAGCAGGCTTTATGAAAATTAAAGTGGTCTGTAGTGGCTATTCTTGGTTGTCAACTTGACTATGTCTGAAATGAACTACAATCCAGAATTAGAAGGCTCACCTGTGGCCCTAATCTGGAGGCTGAGAGATACAAGTTTCTGACCTGAATCTTGGCATGGAGACCTTGAGGAATAGTGGCTATGAATCCCATAGGATTAACATAGAAAGCTCTATGAGTTCAAGATCATCTGGGATTAAAGGTGTGGTGGTATTGTGGCTATGAATCCTAGAAGATTAAGACTGGAAGATCTACAAGTTCAAGCAAGGTCATCTGGTGGTGTGCCACCACCTTTAACCTGGGCCACACTTTTTGCTGGAGACCTATATAAGGACATTGGAATAAGGAAGGCTCTCTCTGCTTCGCCTGCTTGCCTTGTGGGACTAAGCAATTGCTGGATCCTTGGACTTCCATTTACAGCTGCTGCCGCGACTGTTGTTGGAAGTTGATTGTTGGGAGTTGGACTACAAACTGTAAGTCATCAATAAATCCCTTTACTACATAGAGACTACCATAAATTCTGTGGCTCTAGAGAACCCTGACTAAGACATGGTCCTTAAAGAAGAAATGAATAGGGGAGACACAGGCCTCAGAAGTGGCAAAACATTTGGGACAGGATTCTTTCTACCTCCTTCTACACCTAGGAGGGACAGAGGATCCATAGCCCTTTCTGGACCTTTCCTGAAAGTGGAGATCTTGTCTCCAGGGTGTGCTCTGACCCCAGGACTCAGGAGGGATGACTGATCCACAGCCCTCTGCACATGGGTCTTACCAGAGGAGACGTGATCTCGCAGAAGTGTGGACATAGGCTTACAGACCCACAGGAGAAACAGCAAGAACATCTAGCACCAAAGATCAACACATGGCAAAAGGCAAATGTAAGAATATTACCAACAGAAACCAGGACTACTTGGCTTCATCAAAACCTACAACTCCCACCACAACAAGTCCTTGATATCCCAAAACACTGGAAAAGCAAAATTTAGATCTAAAATCATATCTCATGATGGTGATAGAGGAATTTAAGGAGGACATGAATAACTCCCTTAAAGAAATACAGGAGAACACAGGGAAAAAAGTTCAAGGCCTTAAAGAGGAAATACAAAAATCCCTTAAAGAATTACAGGAGAACACAAGTAAACAAGTAGAAGCCCTTAAGAGGAAACACAAAAATCCCTTAAAGAATTACAGGAAAGCACAACCAAACAAGGGGAAAGAACTGAACAAAACCACCCAGAACCTAAAAATGGAAGTAGAAACAGTTAAGAAATCACAAAGAGAGACAATTCTGGAGATAGAAATCCCAGGAAAAAAGTCAGGAATCATAGACATAAGCATCACCAACAGAATACAAGAGATAGAACAGAGAATCTCAGGGGCAGAAGATACCATAGAAAACATTAGCACAACAGTCAAAGAAAACACAAAATGCAAAAAGCTCCTAACCCAAAACATCCAGCAAATCCTGAACACAATGAGAAGACCAAACCTAAGGATAATAGGTATAGGAGAGAGTAAAGACTTCCAACTTAAAGGGTCAGTAAATGTCTTCAACAAAATTATAGAAGAAAACTTCCCTAACCTAAAGAAAGAGATGCCCATGAACATACAAGAAGCCTATAGAACTCCAAATAGACTGGACCAGAAAAGAAATTCCTCCAGTCACATAATAATGAAAACACCAAATGCACTAAACAAAGAAAGAAGTTTAAAAGCAGTAAGGGAAAAAGATCAAGTAACATATAAAGGCAGGCCTATCAGAGTTACACCAGACTTCTCACCAGAGACTATGAAAGCCAGAAGATCCTGGGTTGATGTCATATAGACTCTAAGAGAACACAAATGCCAGCCCAGGATACTATACCCAGCAAAACTCTCAATCACCATAGATGGAGAAACCAAAGTATTCCATGACAAAACCAAATTTACACAATATCTTTCCACAAATCCAGCCCTTCAAAGTATAATAAATGGAAAACTCCAAGACAAGGAGGGAAACTACATCCTAGAAAAAGCAAGAAAGTAATCTTCCAACAAAAATAAAGATAGCCACATGAACAGAATTCCATCTCTCACAACAAAAATAACAGAAAGCAACAATTACTTTTCCTTAGTATCTATTAATATCAATGGACTCAATTCCCCAATAAAAAGACATACTTATCAGACTGGGTACATAAACAGGACCCAACATTTTGTTGCATACAGGAAACCCACCTCAGTGACAAAGACAGACACTACCACAGAATAAAAGGCTGGAAAACAATTTCCAAGCCAATGATCACAAGAAAAAAAGCTGGAGTAGACATTCTAATATCGAATAAAATCGACTTTCACCCTAAAGTGATCAAAAAAGATAAGGAGGGACACTTCATACTCATCAAAGGTATGATCTACCAAGATGAACTCTCAATTCTGAACCTCTATGCTCCAATTGCAAGGCCATCTACATTGATAAAAGAAACTTTACTAAAGCTCAAAGTACACATTGAACCACATACAAAATAGTGGAGGATTTCAACACCCCACTCTCTGCAATGGGCAGATCATGGAAACAGAAACTAAATGAAGACACAGCAAGACTAATAGAAGTTATGAAACAGATGGATTTAACAGGTAGCTATAGAACTTTTTATCCTAAATCAAAAGGATATACCTTCTCAGCACCTCATGATACCTTCTCCAAAATTGACCATATAATTGGTCACAAATCAGGCCTCAACAGTTACAAGAAGGTTGAAATAATTCCTTGCATGCTATCAGATCACCATGGACTAAGGCTGCTCCTCAATAACAACATAAACAATAGAATTTCCGCATACACGTGGAACCTTAAGAACAATCTACTCAATGATAACTTGGTCAAGGAAGAAATAAAGAAAAACATTGAAGACTTTCTAGAGTCTACTGAAAATGAAGCCACAACATACCCAAACTTATGGGACACAATGAAAGCAGTCCTAAGAGGAAAACTCATAGCTCTGAGTGCCTCCAAAAAGAAACTGAAAGAGCATACACCAGCAATTTGACAGCACATCTGAAAGCACTAGAAGAAAAAGAAGCAAATTCACCCAAGAGAGTCAAAGGCTGGAAATAATCAAACTCAGGGCTGAAATCAAACAAATGGAAACAAAAAGAAATGTACAAAGACTCAACCAAACCAGGAGCTGGTTCTTTGAGAAAATCAACAAAATAGACAAACCTTTAGCCAGACTAACTAGAGGGCACAGGGACAGTATCCTAATGAACAAGAGCAGAAATGAAAAGGGAGACATAACAACAGACACTGAGGAAATCCAAAAAAATCATGAGATCCTACTACAAAAGCCTATACTCAACAAAATTGGAAAACCTGGATGAAATGGACAATTTTCTAGACAGATATCAGGTACCAAATTTAAGTCAAGGTCAGATCAACGATCTAAACAGTCCCATATCTGCTAATGGAATAAAAACAGTCATTAATAGTCTCCCAACCAAAAAAAGCCCAGGACCAGATGGGTTTAGTACAAGTTTTATCAGACCTTCAGAGAAGACCTGATACCAATACTCTTCAAACTATTCCACAAAATAGAAACAGAAGGTACTCTACCCAATTCGTTCTATGAAGCCACAATTACCATTATATATAAACCACATAAAGATCTAATGAAGAAAGAAAACTTCTGACCAATTTTCCTTATGACTATCGATGCAAAAATACTCAATAAAATTCTTGCAAACTGAACCAAAGAACACATCAAAATGATCATCCATCATGATCAAGTAGGCTTCATCCCAGGGATGCAGGGATGGTTCAATATATGGAACTCCATCAACATAATTCAGTATATAAACAAACTCAAGAAAAAAGCCATATGATCATCTCATCCGATGCTAAGAAACATTTGACAAAATCCAACATCCCTTCACGATAAAAGTCTTGGAAAGATCAGGAATTCAAGACCCATATTTAAACATAGTAAAAGCAGTATACAGCAAACCAGTAGCCAACAACAAACTAAATGGAGAGAAACTTGAAGCAATCCCACTAAAATCAGGAACTTAGACAAGGCTGCCCACTCTCTTCCTACCTATTCAATATTGTACTTGAAATCCTAGCCAGAGCAATTAGACAATGGAACAGAATTGAAGACACAGAATTGAACCCATACACCTATCATCAGTTGATCTTTGACAAAGGAGCTAAAACTATCCAGTGGAAAAAAGACAGCATCTTCAACAAATGGTGCTGGCTCAACTGGTGGTTAGCATGTAGAAGAATGCAAATCAATCCATTCCTGTCTCCTTGTACAAAGCTCAAATCCAAGTGGATCAGGGACCTTCACATGAAACCAGATACACTCAAATTAATAGAAAAGAAAGTGAGGAAGAGCCTCAAGCACATAGCACTGGGGAAAATTTCCTGAACAGAATGCCAATAGCTTATGCTCTAAGATCAAGAATTGACAAATAGGACCTCATAAAGTTGCAAAGCTTCTGTAAGGCAAAAGACACTGTCAATAGGACAAAACGACAACCAACAAATTGGGAAAAGATCTTTACCAATCCTATATGTGATAGAGGGCTAATATCCAATATATACAAAGAACTCGAGAAGTTAGACTCCAAAGAACCAAATAACCCTATTAAAAATGGGGTACAGAGCTAAACAAAGAATTCTCAACTGATGAACACTGAATGGCTGAGAAGCACCTAAAGAAATCAGTATGGCAGTTCCTCAGAAAGATGGAAATATATCTACTTCAAGATAAAATTATATTACCCTTTGGCATATACCCTAAAGGACACTTCATACTACCTCAAGGACACTTGTTCATCCATGTTCATTACTGCTCTTTTCAAAATAGCCAGAAATTAGAAACAACCTACACATCTTTCAACAGAAGAATGGATAAAGAAAATGTGGTACATGTACACAATGGTCTATTATCATGCTGTTTTAAAAAATGACATCATATAATTTACAGGTAAACAGAACTAGAAAAAATTTGAGGTCACCCATGCCCAGAAAGATATAGTATTTGCTTGTATGTGGATGTTAACTGTTTAATAAATGATAACCAAACTACAAATTGTAGACACAAAGAGGTTAGTTACAAAGAAAGAGACTTGGGGAGGGAGCATATGAACATCCTTGGGCTGGGGAAGTATAATAGATTTCATTGGTGGACTGGGAGCATGGCTGATGGAAATTGGGGGTCAAGTGGGGAGGGAGAAGAAGCTGAAGGGTATTTGAGGGGCAGTGTGGAATCTTGTACTGCAGCAACTTTCTAAATTATAAGAAGATCTGAGATACTAATGAAATCTCCAAATAACAAGAGCTGGCCATCTCTTGTCACCAAATGAAACACTGAGTAGTAAGACTTGATTACATCTAATTGTGTGACTGACCGAAGGCATCCCATGGAAATCCCCAAACACCCAGGATATTGCCAAGATAATAGGTTGCTCTCTGGAAACTGACAGCAAGCCTCCATTGCTAAAGAAAAGACCCCCCACACACTAGGTCAAGCTGATACCTACACAGAGTCTTCACTACTACGTTCTAGTGTCCTCAGTATGGGAAGGTACCCTTAAGGCTATCAAAAGAGAAACACAAACACCAATCCAGACACAAAACTTTTTATGTACAATCTTGTCCTGCCTGAAAAACGTGATAATGCATTAGTGGCACAAAGCTTGTAGGAGTAACCAAACAATATCTGATTTGACTTAAGGCCCACTACATGAGATGGAGCCAATGCCCCATAATGTTTGAATGATGACCAATCAGAGGCTAGCTAGCCTAGAGATGTAGGGTAAAACCAACTACTACTTACTGGTCTTTAGGTGAGAATTCAAAGGGAGGGACCTTAGATAAAATTCCCTACAGTGGGGAGAGGGAACTTGCAGATTCCATCTCCAGTAGAAAGACAGGGCATTAAGCAGAGGGATGGGGTTGCCATTCCACAGTCAAAAACTGACTCAGAATTACTCCTGTCTAAAAGAACATCAGGGATAAAAATGGAGAAGAGACTTAGAAAAGGAAGTTCAGTGACCAGCTTAGGATCCAGATCAGGGGGAGGCACCAAGGCCTGACACTATTAATGATGCTATGGTATGCTTATAGACAGAAGCCTAGCATGGCTGTCCTCTGAGAGGCTCAACAAGCAGCTGAAAGAGTCAGACGCAGATACTTACACACAACCAATGGACACAAGCCAGGGACCCCTGTGGTTGAAATAGGGAAAAACTGGAAGATGCTGAGGAGAAGGCCAACTCCATAGAAAGACCAGCAGTCTCAACTATTCTGAACCCCTAAGATCTCTCAGACACTGAAACACCAACCAAGCAGCATACACTGGCTGGTCTGAAGCCCCCAACACATATACAACAGAGGACTGCCTGCCTGGTCCAGCCTGAGTGAGAGAAGATGCATCTTACCCTGGAGAGACTTGAGGCCCCAGGGAGTGGGGAGGTTTGGTGGAGTGGGGAGGTCTGGTGGAGTGGGGTTGGGGGTGTGGGAATATCCTCTTGGAGATGGTGGAGGAGGAATGGGATAAGGAACAGTCAGAGGGTAAACCAGGAGGGGAATAATAACTGAACTATAAAAAGATATAATAATAATAGTAATAATAATAATAATAGATTAAAAAATTTTAAAGTAGTGCTAAAATGACCCCTCCCCCATGATATTCTACTATACTCATAGATCAGTCCATTATTCAATCATCAACAGAAAAATTTCCTCCTCTAGCAGGTGGGAACAAATACAAAGACCTACCACCAGACATTACACATCCCTTGGAACACACAGCTCTAAATGGAATGTATCTTTTAAGTAACCCCCTCAGAGCTCATGAAACTCTGCAGAAGATGAAGTGAAAAGGGTGTAAGAGCCAGAGGGGAAGAGGACATCGGTAGAACAAGGCCCTCTAAATGTACCTGGCAAAGCTCATATGAACTTACAGAGATTGAAGCAACAAATACAAGGTCTATATAGGTCAGCACCAGGTCCTCCGCCTATTTGTTAGTTTTCAGTTTAGTATGTGAATGAGTAAGTTTCTCCTTGTTGTGTCTTCTCTTAAGGTACATTTCCCTCTGTTAGTTTGCTTTATTCAACTTCGACGTGATGATTTCTTATTTATTTTATTATCTTGATATGTTTTGTTGTTATATCTGAGAAGCCTGTCCTTTTCTAATGGGTACAGAAAGGGAGTGAATCCAGAGGAGAGGGAGGTGAGGGATAGGAGTAGAGGGGAAACTGTAATCAGGATATATTGAATGAGAAAAAATCTATTTTCAATAAAAGGGAGAATTGCTTACTTACACTTAACTGAGGAATTGGGAGATAAGACAGATCCCTAAAAGTAGGAAATTAGTGATAGATAAAAAAGAAAGGTGGCATACTTCTGGTTCCTTCTTCACCCTGATGACAAGACACAAAGGCCTGTTGGACTTCTACTCCTCTCCCTCCTTCTATCTGACCAGTACGGGATCTCAGGGACATTAAAGGCTAGTACTGAAAATGTTTACCTGAATCTGGGTGCTTATCAGCTTCCCTCTCTTTAATTAAGCCAATCAACCCAAAATTATAAATAGGGAATCCTCCCCAGTCAACCGAAACCTCTTAAAAACCCCAGTCCTGCAAAGGACGAGTAGATTTCTGTTTTCAGCCTTCTCTTTACCCTGCAGAAAGTCTATCTCTGACTCTGGAGGACTGTGTAAGCTCCTTCATTTTTAGTAGTTTGTTGCCTGTTGCTGCTACCTGTTGTGTCAGAGAATTTTCTAAACATTTTACTTGTTTAACTTATGGAGAAAATGAAGATGGTCAAGTTCTCTAGAGAGTAAAATTTGGGGGTGTTTCATTCCAAGATGTCTTCTGAGGAGTATGGGCTCATTAAAGTCAGTACAAGCCAAGCCAAACTATGAGGTGAGAGATGTTGAGAAAGCTGACTTGTTGATGTGCTCTCTCATGCTAGCACCAGTGGACAAGGACCTACCACCCAGATTAGTGCAACAGAAGTTCCAAGATAGTGACTTTACATTCTTCTTTTCCTTTTTTTATAAAAGATTTATTTATTTATTATATATAAGCACATATATATGTAGCTGTCTTCAGACACCCCAGAAGAGGGGGTCAGATCTCATTACAGATGGTTGTGAGCCACCATATGGTTTCTGGGATTTGAACCCAGGACCTTTGGAAGGGCAGTCAGTGCTCTTAACTGCAGAGCCATCTCTCCAGCCACTCTTCTTTTCCTTAATAAAAAGGTAGTTTTGTCCTGTAAACAAACAAACAAACAAACAAACAAGAATGTCTTTGACCTTTGTTCTCCCTGATGATGATTTGATATTCATAGAGTTAAATTTGTTTTCCTTCAGAGACCTTCTTGCCATTTGTACCAGCATGCTCATGTTCACTAGGGAGCAGCCCTCTTGTTATCGTGAAACATTTAGTTTTATTGGTTATAGGAGACTGTCATTCTAGAATGATTTTATAATTTTGCATTTTATCTGTCTAATCACGTGAAGAATATAATCACAATTAAGTCATCACTAAAAAAGGTAAGCCACAGAAGAGTGTAGAACTTGCCTTGATGATCTCAATACAAATTCAGCAACTGAATGTCCATGCCTTGTTGAAGATGCCAGAAGATGTACGGCAGCCCTGGAGTACAGTCCCGCTCATGGACAGTTAGAACTACATGAGCTAATCATCTGGACTGAGCCGCTAGCTGACAGGCCAGATCATGCTCTGGGGGACATGGATGAGGTCTGATGCAGCCAATCATTGTAAGAGAGTACAGAGGTGAGGGAATGGAAGCCAAGACATTCACATGGCCTTGGTGACCACAGTGGGATAGGCATAGGATTACTTTACTGCCCTTCTCTGCTAAAGTATGGGTGCTGCTGACGACTTCAAACAAAAAGGGATATGAAGGTCAGCAAAGCCCTAGAGGACCGGGACACCTTTCTCCTCCCTGAGATCTCCTTGCATTTGGCCTCAAGTATTTCCTCTTCCTTCTTTCCCTTTGTCCTCCATTCTTCCTCTGCCCCCTTTCCTTCTGTCTTTCTTCTCTTTCATGATTTCTCCTTCAAGATTTCTTTCCTTGTATATATTCTCATAATATGACTAATTTGGCCCAGATGCAGTTGACCCCCCTAGAGAAGAAGCAGCTAACGTGCACTTCTGTCATGACAGGAAAGGAAGTTCAACAGCCATTCCTGTGACATGCTGCTGGACAATAGAATGCTATTTTGTTTAGGAAAAGTAGAACTGGCCAGGTAGTGGTGGCACACTCCTTTAATCCCAGCACTTGGGAAGCAGAGGCAGGTGGATTTCTGAGTTCGAGGTCAGTCTGGTCTACAGAGTGAGTTCCAGGACAGCCAGGACTACACAGACAAATCCTGTCTCAAAAAAACAAGAAGAAGAAGAAGAAGAAGAAGAAGAAGAAGAAGAAGAAGAAGAAGAAGAAGAAGAAGAAGGAGGAGGAGGAGGAGGAGGAGGAGGAGGAGGAGGAGGAGGAGGAGGAGGAGGAGGAGGAGGAGGAGGAGGAGGAGGAGAAGGAGAAGGAGAAGGAGAAGGAAGGAGAAGAAGGAAGGAAAAGGAGAAGGAGAAGAAGGAAAAGGAGGAGAAGGAGAAAGAGAAAGAGAAAGAGAAAGAGAAAGAAAAAAAGAAAAAGAAAAAGAAAAAGAAAAAGAAAAAGAAAAAGAAAAAGAAAAAAATAGAACTGGCTACTGGGGAAATCACTCTTCCTTTGGCAGCCACGACCCCAGTTACCAATCATTAACCATTTCTCCATGGGGAAAGAAGCAAAGGGATTTAACAAACGTTTGATTTTGTCCTCTTAGAAAAACAGGAATAAGAAAACATCCCCAACTGAGATCCTTCTAAAGGCATACTGAATTTGAGTGCAATCTTATTGGTATTTAGAGGTAGGTCCTCCGAGGGTGAAGGGCCTTGCCTGAGAAGGACCTATGATGTATAGAGGAAGGGATAGCATAGAGGCTATGCTCCTCACAGACTTACATATTTATCTCACCCTGTTTCTCTCTTTCCAGCTTGCCTGTGCTCCCAGCGTCCTATACTCAGCTCTCATGTTCTCCACAAGTGCCAGAGCACTGTTTGTGGATATCCAGGCCTCTGTTATTGTGAACAAGGAAGCATCACATGTTTATAATTCATGTGGTTGATGGTTTTCTGTTAGAGGATTGAGAGCTGGATTAACACAGTTTTTTCCTGTCAGTTTATTTTTCTATTTACTTTATATCCTGATTGCATCCTCCTCTCCCTCCTCTCGATCCTCCTCCACACAGCTCCTCCCCCTTCCCTTCCACCCCTTCTCCTCTGAGTAGGGAGAGAACACCACTAGGTACCAACCCACCCTGGCACATCAAGTCACTACAGGACTAGGCACATCCTCTCCCACTGAAGCCAGACAAGGCAGCCCAGTTAGGAGAATGAAATCCCCAGGTAAGCAACAGATTCAGGGACATCCCCAACTCCACTGTTGGGGACCCATGTGAAGACCAAGCTGAACATCTGCTACATATGTGCAAGGGGCCTAGGGCCAGTCCATGTATGCTCTTTAGATGGTGGCTCAGTCTCTCAGAGCCCCCAATGGTCTAGATTAGTTGACTATATTGGTCCTTAAGACACTTTCAAACCAGATCGTGTTGCTCGTCAATAGTTCATTTCTAAGTATATAATATATTCATTTCTAAATATATTTGGCCTACTATCTCTGGGTATAATTTCTTGTCCCACTTTCCTGCTAAATTCTAGTTGTATATTTTCTTATAAAGTGTTAAGGCAACATAAAAGAGCACTTCTAAAGACAAGTAAGTAACAGCTTAAAATTTATTCTCGATTACAGTAGTAACCATAGATTTTATGAATGATTCTTCCCATGGTTCCAAGGACTACTTAGTAATTCACATAGCCTTGGCTGTGAGCGCTGTCCTTCTGCAAGTTGGTCTCGGTCGTCTATGCTTAGGGTCTAGGTAGCAGAACCATGAGACAGGTGGAGGAGCCAAGCTGCTTATACAGTGAAGTTCATAAGTGAATGTAGGCTGCAGATATCTCAGTCACAGACCCTTATTCGTCTGATCACCTTCCCCAGTTCATAGGGAAAAAAAAAAAAGAGTAGGTTTTGTCCTGAAAAAGATTCAAAGTTAGTAACTGGATGAGAGATGCTCTAAAAAGCTTTTTATTTTTTAAGTGTGATCTTTTCCATAAAAGGTAGATAAAGGGAGCCCAGGTACTTAGCTGGAGAGGAACGAACCTCTCTCCACTCCACGACACCCAAGACACAACACCAAGAGGCCCTCGAAATCAGGTGGGGGAGGTATGTTCAATAACTGGCTGATTGTTTTGGTTTTTGTTTAAACAACACCTCCAAATATTTCCCTTGTCCACAATATGTTGTCAAAAGGCACCTTTGAGTCCTCTGCATCATGGTAGATGGAACAATGAAAAGAAATAGAACTTCAGCACAAAATAACATATTCCTGGGGTTCTGCAGTCATAGTGAGCTCACTGCCCTGGAGGAGGAGAGTGGGCACCCAGTATATGAAGCTGCCTGGCTCCTCCTTATCCTAGAAATAGCTCTGCCTTGTGTCAGAGGCCTCATTCTGTGACCCTCACCTAGGCTTATTAATTGAGTCATCTTCATGCCCTACTATAGTCTGATGCCCGCCCAATTGGCTGGGCCTTCTGCTACATGGAATTTCAATGATTTAGGATGTATCTGTATGATTAGATGTATCTGTATGTGGAATTGGAAAGTGAAAATCTTGACTGTAATCATCTTCTTTGCTAAGTGGCACAATTTCTTACTTTTTCAAAAGGTAAATGAAGATTTCACACTCAAGTGGGGATATACAGGCAGCTTCTTGTAGAAACTAAGTTCTCTGCCATTTGAGTGCAATAGGTCATGAGTCAGCTGCTGCAGACAGCGGACGCTTTATGGCACAAAGGTGCTTTAAGCTATCTGCATCAGTATGTGCACATCTTAGCACAATGCATTTAGCATCTTTGAAGCCAACATTTGCATGTTTTGATTGTAGCTCCATCCAGCCAACTCACTCTTACGGCTTCATGTTGCTGAAATGTCTTAAGTCACATTTACCCATACAACAACAGAGTTCAGGAGGAAAACACACCAAAAAAAAAGCAAAAAGAAAGAATCAAGGACAGGCTGAAAGCTGCCGTCCTTCCTCTCAGAGTATTAATAAAGAACAGGAAGATTGTAACTGCTGCAAACACTGCACATGTTCAGAGTCCTGTGCCATTTCAAAGTCCCCATCACATATGAGGCCAGAGTGATCTTCCAGAACCCTGGGTCTGCCTGAGGCTTACCATTTAGTTTTCACTTCCTAACTTAATAGAGTAAAACACCGATTATGTATTTGTGCCTTCCAAATAGCATTGACATTCTCCTTTGTGTTTAATTGGATTACTGCCTGGGTTTTCCTTCCCCAAATGCTTTTGTATCTGTCTTTACTATTAGAGTTCAAAGTCAATTGACTGACAGTTGTGTAGACAGCATCTCCCATCCCTCTTCAACTTGGTTCATTCATTCCAGAGTTATTCATTGATACCTTTAAAATAGTACCCTGTGTTTTAACTGACACACTTCACAGCTTTTGAGCTTTCTGTTTGTGGGGCAAGATAACCAAATAACGGAGGCCAGATGCTAATATCTTTCTTTCTTTTCAGTCTGGTGTTGAGCATTACAGTGAACTGGTTTTAGACTAAGAAGGAAGCTTCATCATGAACATCTAAGAAATAAGAAAGTAGGAGTGGGTGGGGGTGAGGACTCAAGGAAGCCCTGAGGGCGTTGGTTAGGAGTGAATGTGTATTATTAACAAGAACCAATACTTCAGAGCTGTGGGAAATTGGCAATGCTCCCCTACCCCAACCCCCAATCAGGTTCAAAAAGGCAAACCCTTCCTTTGGTCCAAGTACAGTATCTATGTACAAAACTAGCAACTGAAGCTCCCTCCTACTAGAAATTCACAGACTGACACTGCTCCCTGCTGCTCCCTAGCTACTCCCCCAGCCCACACTCTATTTGGCACTACTCCATCAGAGTGCAGATAGCCCACACGTTGCCAGACTTTCTGTATCCCTGTATCTGTCATTTTTTCAGCCTGTCCTTTCTTCATTCCTTCATCACTCCTAGTCAAGACTTGAGTACTAAGTCATACTGGACACAGCATAGCCCTGAGAGGAGTGCTTCCAAAATAGGACCAACTGAAAGAAATAGAGACAGAGATTCCAAATTCCATAACAATTGCAGGATATTTTGTTTTATGTTATATACTAGTTATTAGCCACAAAAAAAAAAAAAAAAAAAAAAAACAGTTCAAGATCACTACTACTAAGGTCTGACGAGAGCATTCACACACGCCACTGCTCTCAGTTCAGTATCTTCCAGGGTCCTGCTGCTGGCTTTAGAAATATCATGGTCCCTAAGACCTCTGTTTTGCTGTCTTCCTAGTGGTTACCTCCTCATAGTGTCATAGGTTCAATTGGGTGCTCTGTGGAAACTCTGCAAGGACCCCTACCCCTAACAATGTCCCTTGACTGAACATAAACAATAGCAGTTTGAAAGTGCTTTCCCTGATGTTCTCACACAGTTGGTGAGAACTCTACCTAGTTCCTTTATGTTAACTGTGTGAATTTTTATCTCGATGAGCCTGTTGACACACCACTGTCAGTGAGTGTAAGCTCTAAGCACTAGAGCAGTACAGCTCTGAGCACTGAAACACATAGACTGTTTCTATCTTCTTTCAGCTCAGCACGTTTGGTTTAACAAAAAAAAAAAAAAAATGCAAAAATATCTGTCTTTCTTATACCTGGACTAAATCACCCATGGAAACATGGGACTGAGTGTCATTCATACAACAAAGAGATAAGGACAACAGCTTTTTTATTCTCGGCCTCTTCCCTATAAAAAGGTATCCAATCAGTGGAGCTCACAAGTAGTAGTAGTAGATCAGAATTTGGTAGAAATTTGCAAATGAGCTGCATTAAATGGCCATGGTGTCATCCTGGAAGGCCCCAGAAGAAAAAATGGTATAGTGGAAGAGTCTAGATTTCAAAATCTGTATGACTCTCACACAAACCACAAATGTGTTAGTTGTTCTGTGGCTGAGCATACAAAATCAGAGATAAACATCTCAGGACCACACCTGAACTCCCCTGACCAAAGTTAAGTATCCTGGATGAGGACTAAAGATCTAAGGCTGAGCATTCAGGATCAGGGATGAGCACTGAGGACTAGGTATGAACACCCTGGGACTAAGAGTGAGCACAGAGAAAAGGAATGTCATCCAAGATATGAATACCAGGAACATGGTGGGGGATCTGAGACAAAAAATGATCATCAAGGCTGAATGACCAGCTCTGAGCACCAAGATCAAGAATGAACTCCTGGACCAATGTCGAACATCCAGGACCACAGCTTAGTATACAAGACCAGGGCTATGAATATATGGCCTGAGCTTATTACTCCATACTCAGGATCAAGGCTGAGCACCTAGGACAAATGTTAGGAATTTAACACCAAGACCCAGGCAGGACCAGGATTAAGGGTAAGCATTTAGAAACAAACAAGACTAGGCTTTCTAGCACACAAGGTACTGGTCTGGAAATTGGGCAGATTCATTGATTATCCCCTAAATCTACTTAGTCTCCAAACTTGTACTCTATTTACAATTAGTCAAAATTTAGAAGGGCACATTTCTTATGTAGCTCTTGAATAGTATGTCATACATGTTCTAAGTAAATCCACATGTTCTAAGTAATTCATCCCTATGATTCATTTACATGTAAACAAACAGCTACTTTTTTCCAGATATATTGTAGTATAATTGGAGAAAGATATATCTAAATGAACATTGTGGTAAATTGATATAAATGCACACTGCAAAATACTTACCACAGTCAAGATGTTGAACACTGGTCATCCCACGTGGTTGCCTTTTCACAGGAGTGAAGAGTCTAAGATTTACCCCCCCCCCAACCCTGCCCCATGGTTTTCTGTATCCCAGGCTAGTAGAGGCTAGCTAACTATCCAGCCTGGGTCTGAAGCTCATTGACATGGTTTTGGTGCGGAGACCCTGAATAGATAGATGCAGATTTTGCTTGATTTTTCTCCATTGAGTGAACGTCTGCTGAGTTGGAGTGGCCTGTGATTTCCTGGAGTGGTAGGTATGATGTTGGATATGTAGGCCTTTACTTCCATTACTCTTAAGCCGGGGTTACCTCTCTCTATGCTCTCAATTCCATAGCCTCTCGTGTCCTCTTCTCCTTCATTTCGAAGTACTCCAAGGTTCTCTGGAGCTTTCTTCGTCGTTCAAGATGCTCCCTGTCCACCCTCCTGCTTGCAATCATTTTCTAAAAGACAGCTGTTCCTAAATCACATTTTTTTGATTTATTGAAATGTATTCAATAAAACCTATTCTTGAAAACTACTGCAACATCCTTAATAGTGTTCTTGTAAGTATTTCTTATTAGAAGAGATTCATAAAGATTAGCATGTGTATTTTAAATAAGGTCAGAGAATATCTGCCTCCTAGTCTTCCAGCTGCTATAAAACTTGATATTTTCTTCATGAAAACGGAAGAGCAAGACTGGTGCTGCTATTTTTCAGAAATTTGATTTTAAACATGTAAGTCTTGATTTAAAAGATACAATAGTTTTTAAAAAGCTAAGTACCAGTAGATAAATGTGTGTCTATAAAACTATGCTATTTATAAAAGAATGTGTCTGCATATGTGACAATAATAGGTCAACTGTTTAGGCTAAAAATGTTTATTTAAACAAGAAAATGTCAACAGACTGAAGAGAGTAGGTGAAGTCCACAATTATACTTTGTATCTCTCCAACAGGAACTATGCACATTTGGTTTTAAAGAGAACAAAAGTATCAGGGAATCTCTTGACTTTGCTTGAGCCAAAACCAGACTTAACAATGAAATTTTATTAATTTGATCTTGCACCACTATATAAGAACATTTTAAAGTAGATTTTAAGTAATAATAATAATAACTTTAAAATTCAAGTTTTCACTTTATTTTTAGCTGTCTAAACTTAGCCTTAGTCCTCTGGCTGGCTTCATAGACTTGAAAACAAGCCAGTCTCTCTTGAGCAAGGGGATCGTCCTTAGGGAGTTAGTTAGGAGCTCCCAAGGTTGGTAAGAGGATATGGAGTTTTTCTGTGTATTACACTCAAGCCTTGAACATGTCCTAGTTTATAAACTTAAAGAAATGTTGGGAAGTAGTTGAATGGAGCTTAATCTACAACATACAATCAGTGATTTTGTGTGGTCAATGATAGATGAAAGTCTGTCTAATAAGAACAGGAGGAACTACTGAATTCATGTACACTAGAAATGTAAACATGCTAGAGTTTGTCAGCACAGGCACATGTCAGTGTTAGGTCCAAAGCTGTAAGTTTCTTCTGTTACCATTGTCACAGGAAGAGAAGAGGAGGACACTGGACATGCATAGGAAAACATTACTGCACTCAGAATTTCCTTGACCCCCACTCCATTTGAAACAATAGTGTGTTTTTACATTGAATAATTTCATAGTAAGAAAGAGAAAGAAACAAAGAGGATATTTTCTTTTAAGAAAACAAAACAAAATTTCAGAGTGCTGAGATTTTTGGACATAGAACAAATTGGAAAGAGTCCATAGATTTACCTAAAAATTAATTTAGCCTAATAAAATTTGTTTGGACTGACAACACTAGAAAATCTCTCTCACTTGGAAAATACTCATCTAGCACATCACTAATAAACCTAGCCTCATCTTTCAAAACTATGTTTTTGGGCAACAGAACTCCATAACATTGGATAGGGTCCACAGTAAACCATTCCTCCTTGAGCTTTAGAGAGTGTGTGGTCCTTTATCTCATGAAAATCGCACAGTTTGGTTTGATAATGTTTGTAACTAAATCAAATTCAAATGTGTTAAACAGAATAGGTAGATGTCTAAAAATTTAGTGACTGGTACCTAAAAATTAATAATTGCTGGACAAGCTATTATTTTCAAAAATCTCAGAATTCTTATGTTAAGTAACTCCATAAAAACATGGTATTTTTAGTCTTTCTATTAAAACTTTGTTTTTCAACTATAATTCCTCTTATAAACTGCTTTTCATGTCCATTTGCGAGTAACACATGATATAAAACAATACTAAAGAAATCAGTCTGAGATTCCAACTTCTGGTCAATCTAAGAAAGACTAAAACTCTTTAAAAGATCATTCCGTTTGTTCCAAAGCTTATAAATATCTCAATTACAACTTAAATCTCTGAGGAGAAGCTTCCCACACATTCTGAAATACATGCACTGTGGAAAATACTATTTCCTAGGGATCAACTTCTAAATGCCTAGCAGAAGGGACTGTCATGTTAAAATTTAAGATTTCTGGGATACTTTGGTGTGTGGTGTAAAGAAGGAAGCAGGACCCTGACTGTTTCCGAGAGAACAATACCTTATCTCAGGTTGACTCATTTGGAAGCCATGTCATGAAGCCAGAGAAGATGCTGGTAGACATATATGGACCAAGAGAGAAGTCCTTATAAAGATGAATAAGTTAACAGTGTTCATCATTACTCAGAATTAATATATGCATATGCTGATACAAAAATGTATACACATTTCTGTATGCACAAAAGGTGTCATCGCAAGGTAGTATGAATAGAACTTCACTTAATTCATTTACACAGCAAAAAGTCTTTAGTCCTACTTAACCTTATACCTGTACTGTTTGTTCATTTGTTTTATTCTCCAGAGAATGCCCTTCCATTTTTAAAACAACAGTCCTGGGGTGGCATGGGGCAATTTTCTTGTATTTAGTATTTTTAGACTGGATTTTTTCTTTATTACTATTTGTTCATGGACGACAACCATCACAGGTAATAGAGATCCCTCAGAATGGAATCCAGTAGGACCACCCATTGCAATTAGGAAGCTAGAGCCACATGGCACAGGGGGAACGTTGTCATAGATGGACCAGCCCTGCCTTGAGTTATTTAAAAGTCTATAATAATTTAGCTACCAACCTTACATAGGATTTTGGAGCAGTCATTTAAAAATGGAACTGATTTCCTGATTAATAGACAGAAATAAAAACAATAAATAAAACAATATATACTGCTTTGTCAGAAACGCAAATATGGACATCAGTTGAAACACATACTAAATGTTAAGTGAAAAAAAAAAACCCTAAAGATTTATACACTGTTACTCAAGAATGAGATATGCTAAATAAGCATCGGCAGGCCACCTACATAAGCATAGGTCAGCCAAGAAGTTTAGAAACTATCAAGTAACTTTAGAAAAGAGTACTTGTTTGCACAGAGATATACCAGAGAAGGAAGTGGGAGACTACTACGTAATCTATAAATATCCCACACACTCTTGAGCTCATGAAATCTATAATGAACTTGTAATCTCTATCTAAAGTTTAAAAATATATGTACAAAAGAGGAGTGTAGAATAAAGAACAAACCTCTATATGACCGTCACCACGTTTCTAAGCTGAACTCATGCCTTGCAAGACAGTATAATGCTATGCTTGGAGTGTTAAAAGAAAATTTATTTAATCCAGAAGAGCTACCATTTGAATGTGGGACAGAAATAAAGATTTTTTTTTCCAAATAACAGTTGAGAGACTTTATCCCCACTAAAGCTGCTTTATTCTAAATGCTCACGGTAGCTCTTCAGGGCCAGACAAAGGATCATAAGATAACAGGAACACACATACAAAGTTACTGAGGAAGGTGATATGTATAGTATAGAATATTAAATGCTGCAGAAAATATCTGTAACTTTAGTACAAACACTGAAATGCAAAAGTGTTAAAGCAATTATAGATGGAACAACTTACTAGTGTATACGTGATATGAACTATATCATTGAAACATGAAATATAAGGGAGAAAGAACACAGTTTTGTGTGAAATCAAAATTATCAGCTTGGATGACTGTTTTCATAACTCACAGATGTTTTTTTCTTTTTTATTGAGTATTTTATTTATTTACACTTCAAATGGTATCCCCTTTCCTGGTTTGCCCTCGGGAAACCCCCTATCCTATCCTCCTGCCCCCTCCTTCTATGAGGGTGCTCACCCACCCACTCACGACTCCCTGCCCTGGCATTCCCCTACACTGGGGCATGGAGCTCCAGGTGGGGCAATCACTGAACATCCTTTTCTTCAGTCTCTGCTCCATACTTTGTCTCCATATTTCCTCCTGTGAGTATTTTGTTCCCCCTTCTAAGAAAGACTGAAGGTCTTCTTTCTTCTTGAGCTTCATGTGGTTTGTGAATTTTATCTTGGGTATTCTGAGCATTTGGGTTAACATCCACTTATCAGTGAGTGCATATCATGTGTGTCCTTTTGTGATTGGGTTATCTCACTCAGGGTGATGTTTTCTAGATCCATTCATTTGTCTAAGAATTTCATGAATTCATTGTTGTTATTTTTTTATAATTGAGTAGTACTCCATTGTGTAATGTACCACATTTTCTGTACACATTCCTCTGTTGAAGGACATATGGGTTCTTTCCAACTTCTGGCTATTATAAATAAGGCTGCGATGAACATAGTGGAGAATGTGTCCTTATATGTTAGCTAATCTTCTGGGTATATGCCCAGGAGTGGCATTATTGAGTCCTCAGGTAGTACTATGTCCAATTTTCTAAGACTGATTTACACAGTGGTTGTATCAGCTTAAAATCCCACCAAAAATGGAGTAGTGTTCCTCTTTCTTCACATCCTCGCCAACACCTGCTATCACCTGGGTTTTCAAGCTTAGCCATTCTGACTGGTGTGAGGTGGAATCTCAGGATTGTTTTGGTTTGCATTTCCCTGGTGACTAAGGATGTTGAACATTTCTTTAGGTACTTCTCAGACATTAGATATTCCTCAGTTGAAAATTGTTTCGTTTAGCTCTGTACCCCATTTTTAATAGGGTTATTTGGTTCTCTGGAGTCTAACTTCTTGAGTTCTTTGTATATATTGGATATTAGCCATCTATCAGATATAGGATTGGTAAAGATCTTTTCCCAATTTATTGGTTGCCATTTTGTCCTTTTGACAGTGTCTTTTGCCTTACAGAAGCTTGACAATTTTATGAGGTCCCATTTGTCGATTCTTGATCTTAGAGCATAAGCTATTGGTGTTCTGTTTAGGAAAATTTCCCCTGTGCCTATGTGCTCGAGGCTCTTCCCCACTTTCTTTCCTATTAGTTTGAGTGTATCTGGTTTTATCTGGAGGTCCTTGATCCACTTGGACTTGAGCTTTGTACAAGGAGGAAAGAATGGATCAATTTGCATTCTTTTACTTGCTAAATTGAGCCAGCACCATTTGTTGAAAATGCTGTCTTTTTTCCACTGGGTGGTTTTAGCTTCTTTGTCAAAGATCAATTCGCCATAGGTTTGTGGGTTCATTTCCAGGTCTTCAATTCTATCCCATTGATCTATCTGCCTGTCACTATACCAATACCATGTAGTTTTTATCACAATTGCTTTGTAGTACCACTTAAGGTCTGGGATGGTGATTCCACCAGAGGTTTCTTTATTATTGAGAATAGTTTTGGCTATGCTGGGTTTATTGTTATTCCAGATGAATTTGCAAATTGCTCTTTCTAAGTCTGTGAAGAATTGAGTTGGAATTTTGATGGGGATTGCATTGAGTCTGTAGATTGATTTTGGCAAAATGGCCATTTTTACTATATTAATCCCTCCAATTCATGAGCATGGGAGATCTTTCTATCTTCTGAGAACCTCCTTGATTTCTTTCTTCAGAGACTTGAAGTTGCTTTCATACAGATCTTTTAATTGCTTGGTAAGAGTCACACCAAGCTATTTAATGCTATTTGTAACTATTATGAAGAATATCATTTCCCTAATTTCTTTCTCAGCATGTTTATCCTTTGTGTATAGGAAGACTATTGATTTGTTTGAGTTAATTTTATATCCAACCACTTTGCTGAAGTTTTTTTTTTTAATCAGGTTTAGGAGTCTCTGGTGAAATTTTTGGGGACACTTAAGTATACTGTCATATCATCTGCAAATACTGATAGTTTGACTTCTTTCTTTCCAATTTCTATCCCATGACCTCCTTTTTTTTTTGTCTAATTGCTCTGGCTAGGACTTCAAGTATGATATTGAATAGGTAGGGAAAGAGTGGGCAGCCTTGTCTAGTCCCTGATGTTAGTGGAATTGCTTCAAGTTTTTCTCCATTTAGTTTGATGTTGGCTACTGGTTTGCTGTATATTGATTTTACTATGTTTAGGCATGAGCCTTGAATTTCTGATCTTTCCAAGACTTTTAACATGAAAAGATGTTGAATTTTGTCAAATGCTTTCTCAGCTTCTAAGGAAATAATCATGTGGTTTTTAATCTTTGAGTTTGTTTATATAATGGACTATGTTGATGTATCTCCTTATACTGAACAATCCCTGCATCCCTGGGATGAAGCCTACTTGATCATGATGGATGATCATTTTGATGTGTTCTTGGGTTCATTTGGCAAAAATCTTATTGAGTATTTTTGCATCAATATTCATAAGTAAAATTGGACTGAAGTTCTCTGTCTTTGTTAGGTCTTTGTGTGGTTTAGGTATAAGTGTAATTGTGGCTTCATAGAATGAATTGGGTAGTGTTCCTTCTGTTTCTATTTTGTAGAATAGTTTGAAGAGTATTGTTACTAGAACTTCTTTGAAGGTCTGATAGAATTCTGCACTAGACCCATCTGGTCCTGGACTTTTTTTGGCTGGGAGACTTTTAGTGACTACTTCTATTTCTTTAGGGGTTATGGGACTGTTTAGACGGTTATCTGATCCTGATTTAAATTTGGTACCTGGTATTTGTCTAGAAAATTGTCCATTTCATACAGATTTTCCAGTTTTGTTGAGTATAGGTTTTTGTAGTAGGATCTGATGATTTTTTGGATTTCCTCAGTTTCTGTTGCTATGTCTCCCTTTTCATTTCTGATTTTATTAATTTGGATGATGTCTCTGTGCCCTCTGGTTCGTCTGGCTAAGGGTTTGTCTATCTTGTTGATTTTCTCAAAATCCAGCTCCTGGTTTTGTTGATTCTTTGTATAGTTCTTTTTGTTTATTCTTGGTTGATTTCAGCCTTGAGTTTGATTATTTCCTGCCGTCTACTCCTCTTGGGTGTATTTTCTTCTTTTTGTCCTAGAGCTTTCAGGTGTGCTGTTAAGCTGCTAGTGTATGCTCTTTCTAGCTTCTTTTTGGAGGTGTTCAGAGCCATGAGTTTTCCTCTTTGTACTGCTTTCATTGTGTCCTATTAATTTGGTTATGTTGTGCCTTCATTTTCATTGGATTATAAAAAGTCTTTAATTTCTTTCTTTATTTCTTTCTTGACCAAGCTTGTTCAGCTTCCATGTATATGTGGGTTTTCTGTTGTTTTTCTTGTTATTGAAGACCAGCAAGTCCATGGTGATCTGATAGGATGCATGGGATTATTTCAAACTTCTTGTATCTGTTGAAGCCTGTTTTATGACCCATTATATGTTCAGTTTTGGAGAAGGTACTATGAGGTGCTGAGAAGAAGTTATATTGTTTTGTTTTAGGATAAAACGTTCTATAGATATCTGTTAAATCCGTTTGGTTCAAAACTTCTGTTAGTTTCACTGTGTCTCTGTTTAGTTTATGTTTCCATGATCTCTCCACTGATGAAAGTGGGGTGTTGAAATCTCCCACTATTATTGTGTGAGGTGCAATGTGTGCTTTGAGCTTTAGTAAGGTTTCTTTTATAAATGTGGTTGGCCTTGCACTTGGAGAATAGATTTTCAGAATTGAGAGTTCATCTTCGTAGATTTTAACTTTGATGAGTATGAAGTGTCCCTCCTTATCTTTTTTGATAACTTAGGCTGAAAGTCAATTTTATTCGACATTAGAATGGCTACTCCAGCCTGTTTCTTGGGGCCATTTGCTTGGAAAGTTGTTTTCCAGCCTTTTATTCTGAGGTAGTATCTGTCTTTGTCACTGAGATGTGTTTCCTGTATGCGACAAAATTCTTGGTCCTGTTTACATATCCAGTCAGTTAGTCTATGTATTTTTGTTAGGAAATTGGGTCCACTGAAGTCAAGAGATATTAAGAGTAATTGTTGCTTCCTGTTATTTTTGTTGTTAGAGGTGTAATTATGTTTGTGTGGCTGTCTTATGGGTTTGTTGAAATGAGATTACTTTCTTGTTTTTCTTTTCTTTTCTTTTCTTTTTTTTTTTTTTTTACTTGTTTTTTGTTTTTACTTTCTTGTTTTTCTAGGGTATAGTTTCCCTGCTTATATTGGAGTTTTCCATCTGTTATCCTTTGTAGGGTTGGATTTGTGGACAGATATTGTGTAAATCTGTTTTTGTCATGAAATAGTTTGGTTTCTCCATCTTTGCTAATTGAGAGTTTTGCTGAGTATAGTAGCCTGGGTTGGCATTTGTGTTCTCTTATGGTCTGTATATCTGCCCTGAATCTTCTAGCTTTCATCGTCTCTGGTAGGAAATCTGGTGTAATTCTGATAGGTCTGCCTTTATATGTTACTTGACCTTTTAATATCCATTCTTCATTTTCTGCATTTGATGTTTTGATTATTATGTGATGGAGGAGTTTCTTTTCTGGTCCAATCTATTTGGAGTTCTGTAGGCTTATGTTTATGAGCATCTCTTTCTTTAGGTTAGGGAAGTTTTCTTCTATCATTTTGTTGAAGATATTTACTGGCCCTTTAAGTTGGGAATCTTCATTCTCTTCTATACCTACTATCCTTAGGTTTGGTCTTCTTATTGTGTCCTATATTTCTTGGGTGTTTTGGATTAGGAGCTTTTTAATTTTTGCATTTTCTTTGACTGTTGTGTCAATGTTTTCTATGGCATCTTCTGTACCTAAGATTCTCTCTTCAATCTCTGGTATTCAGTTTGTGATGCTTGGATCTATGACTCCTGACCTCTTTCCTAGGTTTTATATCTCCAGGGTTGTCTCCCTTTGTGATTTATTTATTGTTTCTATTTCCATTTTTAGATCCTAGGTGGTTTTTTTTCAAGTCTGTTACCTGTTTGATTGTGTTTTACTGTTATTTTTAAAGGGATTTTTGTGTTTCCTTTTTAAGGGCTTCTAGCTGTTTACCTGTGTTCTTCGGTATTTTTTAAGGGAGTTATTTATGTCCTTGTCAATGTCCTCTATTATAATCATGAGATGTGATTTTAAATCCACATCTTGCTTTTCTGATGTGTTGGGGTGTCTGAGACTTGCTGTGGTGGGAGAATTGGGTTCTGATGATGTCAGATTTCTTTTGGTTAGGTTCTTGTGTTGCCTCTCACCATCTGGTTATCTCTGATGTTAGTTGGAATTGCTGTCTCTGACCTTAGACCTATTGGCCTGTGATCTTAGGTATGTCAGCACTCCTCGGGAAACCAGCTCATTCCTAGCAGGATTTGTGCATGGAAGGCAGTGGGAAAGCCTTAGACCTGGAGTGCAGATAGAGACCAGAAGGATCCTGTCTCCAGCTGCTCTGCTGTTCCTGTGCCCGGTGAGCTCCTAGTGGGTACTGCTTTGGACAGTTATTGGGGCAAAAGTGGTGATCTCACCTCTGACCTTAGAAGTAAGAGCATTCCTGGGAGACCAGTTCTATCCTGGCAGGATTTGTGTTGAGAGGGCTGTGGGACAGACTTAGTTCCAGAGTGCAAATGGAGACCAGAAAGTCACAGATGTTTTAAGTAAGTTGTTCAGCAAGCACGTGTTTTAAAGCTATAAAAACCATAGAGGAAACAAAAGAGAAAAAATAAAAGAATAGAGATATATCCATACTGAAAAGCATCAAACCACAAAGATTTCTAAGATAAGATGATAGTAATGAAGGATCTACAAAGTAGTCAGAAAATAAATAACAAAATGTCTATATAAATACTAGTTGTGGTGTGGATATGAAGTGGTCACCAAAGTCACATGTTTTGAATGCTTGGTTGACAGGTCAGAGTGTTATTTTGAGAAGTAATAGAAATTTTAGGAGGTGAGACCCAGGTGAGGGTGGTTGTTCCCTAAGTATATAGCTTTAAAGTTTATACCTCATTTTTAAACCCCCTCTCTTCCTTTTCACTATGGTGCCAACTACTTTGTCATTCCTTCCTGCCTGTCACAATGAACTGAAATCACTGAAATTATGTGTTAAATAAACCCTTGTTGTTTCTTCTCTGTATGTGTTCATGGCAACAAGAATCCTTTTGGCATCATCCAAGTGGGATCATTACTGTGACTAAATGTAACCATGTTAAGTATTTGGAGCTAGATCAGGAAGAATTTGGACCAGTTCATAGATAGAGAAATCTAGAATGCTGTGACTTAAGCTTAGTGACCAGTGCTGGTGGGAGTTTACAAGATCAGAAAGCTAGCAAAATATGGATAGTAAAGGCTCAAGAGGTTTCAAATGGGAATACAGACTATTCTTGGGAATTGGGCTATGGACCATTTTATGTCATATATTGGCAAAGCCTCTATCTATATTTTGTCTATGACCTAAGCATTTGTGGAAATCTATTTAAGACAGAAATATAAATTAATCTGGAAGGAGAAGTGTTTAGGTGCCCTAGTATTCAGGCTTTGTCAGGGTTATTGCTGGCTGCCTTTACTCAGGTTTATAGTAAAAAGCAAATAGGAAAAGCAAGGCACCAAGACTTAGGAAAACTTGAAGAATGGTTCTAAAGTCTCTTAGAAGGTTGGAGCTGAGGAAAGCGATATTTTTAAGAGATTAATGTTGTCAAAAATGAAGCCAAGTATTTTCCATCTTGGCACTAAGAAAGATTCCTTGACAGAATGTCAGGTAAAACCCAGACTCTACTCAGCTTAAGTGTATAAGAGAGGAAAAAGTAAAAGAAGACCATATCTCTGGGGGATCTTTATTGCTAACCTACTATATATGACAATTTTTCTCCAGAATGCATTTTATTATGCTATATCCTCTAGGCACAACCAGAGGCCATTGCAGCCAAGATAATAGTAAGTCTGGTAACTACTGAAGCTGGCAACAAATACTGCCATAGTTAGCTTTAGTTTTCAATTTCAAATGGGAGGAAGAAGCCTCAACTGAAGAAGTTTGTAGATCAGAGTCATCGATGGACATTTGTGTAAGAGCATTTTCTTATTAATATTGATTTGAGAGACCCCATTGTAAGTGGTGCTACTCCGGAACAGATGTTCCTGAATTATAAAATACAGCAAGCTTAGCAAGCCATGGAGAGCAAGTCAATAGGCAGCAATCTAAAAATGGAAATAGAAATAATAAAGAGATCACAAAAAGAGACAACTCTGGAGTTAGAAATCTTAGGAAAGAAGTCAGGAAACATAGATGCAAGTATCACCAACAGAATACAAGAGATAGAAGAGAGAATCTCAGGGGCAGA
>JADRCD010076589.1:16453-30579 GCA_019843815.1 Montemys delectorum | reverse complement strand
AAAAAAAAAAAAAAAAAAAAAAAAAATCTAATTATATTATCCCTAAAATTACTTATGCACAATCAAGCTCTAAGTTTTAGTAAGCAACACTCTCATCAATTTAGAGAATTGACAGCTAACATGAAGTCTTAATGAGATACTTAATTTCAGGATAATCTTTCAGATGATAATAGAATTAAGATATTTTATATCCTTGTTTTACAGAAACTTTAAAGTGTTTCATGTGATTAATATAATTATTTGAAACACATGTAAAATGTATTTTAATAAACATGGGAAACAAAGAAAAATCCTTTCTCTGATCTCATAATATGAAAGACTCAGAAAATTAAATATGAACATACACTTGGACCTTTTTACATAAATGTAGCATACATGATACTTAGTCGTATTTGCAGGAAACATGGAGAAGAGATAGGTTCAAAGAACACTTTATACACAAAGATGTCAAAAAGTCTCATTCTTTTCCACAATGACTATACACTAACATAATATTTTAAAGAAGCAGTTGCCATAAAAGCAAGAGTTTCAAGGTTAAAAGCTCACAACATCTTTCTGCCCCAGCAAAGGCTCTGACCCACAGCAGAGACAATGCTGAGAACCAAGCCCTCTGCGCCAGCAAGTCCAACTGAGAAGGGAGAGGCATGCAAGCGGAGACCTGGGGGATACCCACAGAGGAAAGGATGCCAGCAGAACAAAGGCAGCCCAGAAGGATGCCCAGAGAGGATGCCAAGAGAGAAGACGGCTTGGAGAAATAGCTAGCAAAGGCACAGGCCAAACCAAGATCAAAGAGGATGGAGATAAATCAAAACCACAACAGAAAGTGAATAGCCATATTGAAATGGTTAAGATTACCTATTTCCACTGCAACTGAGAGAGCACTAAGGGTTTGTCTTGTGGGAGGAGGGAGGCAGAATGGACCTCTGCAGCAAAGCAGACCTGGGGTTATCACTCGTGCTGTCTGCAGTCCAAAACCAACAAAAGAGAAACCGTGTGATTTGCTTTTTCTTAAGGCTATACTCACCCAACTGTGGAGCAGGTAAGATTCTAGCTGCTCGGACTGGGCCATGTCGTACAGAGAAGAGCTCCTGGGCTTCCCCGCTGATCTGCATAAGGGAAAGCAGAAAATATCTCAGTATATTAAACTGTGGATCACAATGCTTTTAGACAAAAACAACATCTAAATTTGTTGTGATTAGCTAGAAACACACACAATACTTTAGGATTATAGGCTGGTCATGCACATCAAATACATCACTATCTTGAATTATCCTAAGCATTTTCAGGAAAACATTAGAATTCATTCTTGGTATGAACTTGAAAAAAAAGTCGGTTCTGTAAGTCTGTAATTTCTCTCCATTAACCCATAAGGAGTCTGTGCAGGTCCTGTGCTCACTCTCCATGTTAGGGCCAGGAAGCTAGGAGACTATTCTGCAATATTCAAGTTTGGTCATTACAGGCAATTATCTTTCCAGAATTGTTACACTGAGTAAATCATTCAAATCTATCAGCTACATTCTTTGTGATTACAAAAAAGTCTACTAAACAAAACAAAACAAAAACAAACAAACAAAAAAACAGGACCTCCCTGACTGCAATATTCTATAAATAAGAGACTAATAAAATTGTAAGCAACTTTGGAAAACATCTCTTTTAATATAAACAAAGATCAACCACTGTAGCATTGTCCATTCCCTTGGTAAGGTCAGATTCAATGCTTGAACATAAAGACAACAGTATTCTGCTTCTCAAAATGGCAAAGGGGGTATGTTAGTGTGCATCAAGTTTAAAAATGCCTTTCAAGTGCTGGCTGATCTGACAAACAGATTAAAATAGAATTAGCAAATAACTTTCTAGACTGACTGTAGGAGGTGTTATTAATGTGGTCTCCAGCACACTGCAGTAACTACCCAATTTCTGATGGAAAAATATACAGTATCATAAAAAAACTGTACACATTATAAAACTGGTCCTAAAGCCTCAAGAAATCTAATAGACTAAGAAGTTTCTCATAGAAGATACACACTGTTGATGCTTTAATAGGTTTTCCTCAACAAGTGGCTTAGAATTCCAGGAATCTATCCACTATAAAAGGCTGGCTAACCTTCCAATGTAAACATACGTTCAGAGGAGCCTTTTACATAGAGAAAGAACTCACATCTTCTTCCGTGTCTCTCCTATGCAACCTTTAGAGATGTGAGCTGCAGCGTTTTCCTTTCTTGTAAATATTCCCATGAGGCCCAGACAGTGCTACAACAGCACCACCTACCCAAAGGCTCTAAGAAGTCAGAAAGCATGCCTGCTCCAGGGCTCCACAAGCCTTTCATTTCAATAACAAAGCCCACGATCAAAAGTCTCTACTTTAGATTAACAAGTAAGAAGTAAACTGTTTAAGAAAAAACTAGAAGAAATTATTTGGTGAAATTTTCCACCAATGCAGCAATCGTACATTTTTCTGAAATCTTAAAATGTACGTGTCTTTGGTTTCTAGCCACACATGTGTGAATGGGCTAAGAAATGGTATTGTCTACTTGTATTAAAGCTGTGAAGTTCAGAGCCCCCACCTCTTGAGAATAAACAGAAAAGGGCAAAGCAAAGAATGTTGAGCAAGCAATTACATTTTGAAAATACAGTAAAGATTAAAAATTAAGTCTATTTTCATATAATTAAAAAATTAATTTAAAATAAGGTAAAACTTAAAGTTGTATAATAGCAGAGTAATGAAAAATCCCACTTGTGAAATTTACACACATAAGAAATTACAATGTGAACACAAAATCTCCTGTTCCACACGATCATTTCCATGTGCCTCAACTGGCATTTAGTTTCTGGCTCTACCTAACAAAATTCTAATGTTAAAAAAATATAATCTTATTTCCCTGAGCCTCTATGCTCCAATATACTATTGTTTTAAAATCTCTCAACATAATTACAATATAAGTTTGTCCTCACTGAATTTAATACATTAGAGCAACAAACATAGAAAAAATCCAAACAAATAAAGCTTTACAGTAAAACAATTTTCAAAACTATACAACCTCCTTATTCTAACCTGAACACATCTTTACATGTACAGCAACAGGTGAGAAGAAAAACCAGAAGGAGGAACTCAAATGCACCCCCACACTCACTGCCGAGCCCACACTGAGTTGGGGAGCCAGAATCCTCAGGTACAGCATAGGAAGGACAATGGAGGAGAGCTGGGAACATCCTAGTGGCCTGACTCTATTCTGCAGAAATCAGAAGCATAATTCTGACTGCAGAATGTTATCAGCCTCCCGGGAAAGAATCCTCCAAACCATCCATGGAAGCCTACATGAGAACAACCCTGAGAGCAGACAGCACTACTGGGCATAGCCACACCATCCATGAAAACCCTCCACGAGAGCAGCCCTAAGAGCAGACAGGGTTATGCCGAGCAGCACTACTCAGCATAACCAGACACAGCCTTCAAGTCAGAAAGGACACAGACAGCCGGGGATGGGTCCCAGCTGCCTCTAACACCTCCATCGAACATGTTCGTGGGTAACTTTGCTTTCAGATAAATACCAAAACAACGTTAACTCAGTCAAAACCACTTTTGGGTTTCCCAGAAAAAAAGATCTTGGAAAATGGCAAAGCACTTCAATGACAAGGAGCCTAAAAAGTGAGCTGCAAGGTTACTTCTAAACTGAGCAGCAAGGGCAGGAGAGAGTGGACCCAGAACTCTAGGCTAGAGAGGGGAGCACAGGAGAAGGCTCCCTCCTGGAGCTCCTCCTGGTCTCCGTCTTTGTCCTGCTGGCATTTAATTTCTGATGACAGACTTTTGTTGTTTAGGGCATAAACCGGACGTACCAGTTTGAAGGCACAATAAGGAGAACAAAGAATGATTTGTTCACACTGTAGGAAAAAAAAAATCTTTTCCAACCATAGAAAATAGCTTTCGCATGGTGAAAATATGCAAATTACATACCAAACTGGAAGGGGGTAGTGAAATACAAGTTTAGAATCTCACAACTCAATCTAAGGAAAAGGAAATTACAACACGAAAGACAGCCATCCACACACAGAATGATCTGGGAGACCTTTGAAAAAACTTTCAGAGGATTCTAAAATCAAATGAAGGTCACCCAGCCAGAAGCCAGCCTGCTCTGAAATCCTGGTGTGCCATGGACAACAGAGTGGCTCACTGGGTGAGCAAGACCACTGGACACACACAGTGCCCTGCCCTGCAGAGACAGAGAACTACAGAGTCCAAAAGACTTTTTTTTGTCAAACTTTACTGACAGACAGCTTTCTATTTAAAATGTACATGTCATCAGTTACATATGTACAGGTTAATGAATGTTCCATAAAGCATCTACACTACTGACATACACCTCAAGAAAATTAGAGTCGGGCTGGTAGCAAATGCTACCAAAAGTAGAGGCAGGAGGATCTTCACCACAATTTGGAGGCCAACCTTGCCTATACAAGAAATTCCACACCGGCTCAGGCAAAAAAGTGACCCTCTATCTCCACAAAAATTAATAAATAAACAACAAAAAGTTACAAGGCTTCAGAAGGCTTGCCACATCCTCCCCAGTCATAACCACAATCTTAACTTTCAAGCCTAGGCCCACGTTTTTATTACTGGACACAGTGTAACTGGGGTCATATACTACACTCTTGTGGAACCTCCTCCACATCACTATGGTTATAAATTAATTCATGTCAATGCATGTGATTACAAGTCTTTCTTTCTCTGGTGCTATAAGACTCCCGTTTAATGAAAACACTATGATTTTACATATCCCACCACTGACAGGTCTCTAATATATTTCTAGTTTGGACACAGCAGAATTCTAGCTTTCTGGCCACTGCAGTAAGACAAGAGAAAGTAACATAGTGGTACAGCCCTATAACCCAGCACTTCAATGCTCAAACCTTTGAAATTACAGTTTCAAGGACAACCTGGGCTGCGGAGCAAAATCTTGTTTCAAAAAAAGAAAAACAAACAAAAAAACAAATGCAGCTGGGCTGATAAGCACTGATATGATCTGACTCAGAAGTCTAGGACCCAAGTCTTATGTCTTGGTCACAGGTTCAGACTCTGCCTGCTGGACTATACAGAGTAGTATCAAAAATCAGTACGGCGATTTAGTGAGAACTTATCTCAAAAAACAACATTTCTAAAGAGTAAACAATGTGAGGATATAGCTCAGTGTGGGAATGCTTATGTAACACAAGGCCCTCGGGTCAATATCTAATTACACTAAACAATCTTACAAACCAGTCAAGAATAAAAAATTATATAAGAATTCGCTAATTCTTCCAGTGGACTACCTGCCAGGCCACCGTGCAGTCATCTAACTTACAGCAATCTACATGACTTTATTTGGGCTATTTTACAATACTGTACAATACTAAGTATCAAAAACTGACAGTAATGATTCTTTGAGTTTTTAGAAATTGAACCCAGGACCTTGTACACACCAGGAAGGACTCAACCACGAACCACAACTCTAGCCATGCAACTTCTTGCTAAACAGACAAGCAAATAAACTGGTGAAAACACAACTGAACCTGCTCTGTAGAAAGTGACTCCAAACCAGGTGCAGTGCTCACTCCTGGAGCAACTATGAGGCTGAAGCAGGAGACTCTCTTACATATAAGCTAAAAACCATCCACGGCAACACAGGAAAACCCAAGTACAAAAAGCAAACTGGCATTAGCATTTTTTAACCTGCTTGAAACCTTTGTTGGGGAAGGGAGGACATAGGAGGCTGATCCCAGATAGGAAAGCAGTCCACCACTCGTGCCGGGCAGTCACTGGACAGCAGAGCTACCTTCCAGCCCAAACATGTGTTATTACAAAGAGGACATTAATGAGATTTGCACTTATTAGAGCGAATGCCTGCATCCCTAACTGAGCTTCTTCATACTGTCCTCTGAACTACCTGTAACAAGTTCCCAATTTGTTCCTTAATTAAATTAATTAAGATGTAGGTCACCGGGCAGTGGTGGCGCACGCCTTTAATTCCAGCACTTGGGAGGCAGAAGCAGGCGGATTTCTGAGTTCGAGGCCAGCCTGGTCTACAGAGCGAGCTCCAGGATAGCCAAGGCTATACAGAGAAACCCTGTCTTGAAAGACCCAAAAAAAAAAAAAAAGATCTAGGTCATCTGTACTGTTTTACAATCATGTCTAGCACACAGACTACACAACTATGATATTACTGCAGATGGCTCCAGGGAACATGTATATGTAGCCCTTTGCAGAGACCTATCAATATAGTTGCTTCCATTTTCAAGATGTTCAAGGGGCTGGAGAGATCGCTCAGGTATTAAGACCACTTGCTGCTCTTGTAGAAGACCAGAGTTCCATTCCCAGCACTCAAACATATCTCTTGTAATAGAGTTTCTGATGCCTTTTGCTGGCCTTTGTGTACATCATCACACATATACATATACAGTACTTAAAAACAACTTAAAAATATGCCGGGCATGGTAAAGCATGCCATTAATCTCAGCACTCAAGAGGCAGAGGCAGGTGGACCACTGAGCTCCAGGCCAGCCAGGGCTACATAGTGAGGCCCTGTCTCAATGTAAAAAACAAAATAAAAAAATAAAAAAATACAAAACAGAGCAGGAGTCGAGACTCCAGTTAAAATCACTGACTGCTCTCACAGATGTGGTTTGAGTCCCAACACCAACAGGATTTCTCACAACTATCTGTAACCTCAGTTCCAGGAGATCCAATGCCCTCTATGAGCACACGTTTGTACAAGTGATGCACAGCCATACAAGCAGGCAGGATACACAAACACAAATCAACAGTGTTTTTAAAACATAGAGGTAGGTATAGATGCAGCTTTCATAGATTAGCAAAATTATTTTCCAAAGTTGTCACATCAATTCACACTTCCACTAGCAAAGTATGAGGGTTCTTTTTGTTGCCACTCTGGTCAGCCATTGATGTAAGCCAATCTAATAGAGTAAAAAATAAGAGATTTATGTAGCTGATGAATGAACAATATGAAGTCAACCTGTGCACAAGCCAGCCAGCCACAAACCAAATATATACGCACGCTAACAGCATTTACTGCAATGAGTTTCTGTGGTGCCAGATGATTCTCAAGTGTGATCCTGAATGTGTCATGTGCAGAGGCAGGTATGATGGCACAGAATAGGAATGAGACGCAGAGACTCATCTCAGCACCTCTGAGGAAGACAAATCCTTAACTTAATTCTGATTACAGTAAGAACCAATCTCCTGTGACCCTGACATACAGGGGATTGGTTTAATGACACTGTGCTTGATGAAGAAACTGTAAAACTTGAGGTATTCACCTTATAGATGATAAATACACCTAAACAAACTTAAAGGGACAGAAACCACAGACTACCCTCTCACCACAATGGAACTACATGAGAAATTAGTAACAGCAGGACATCTGGAAAATAACAAAACACTAGTGAGATTAAGCAACCAAATTATAAACAACACAAAGTTCAAAGAAGAAAGTTTCAAATTTTTTAAAAAATATTTTGTTTATGGTTTATTTTCTCTGTTTTTATCTGAGCCAGGGTCTAATGTAACCCACACTGTTCTCGAACTCCTGACCCTGGCAAGTGCTGGGATTATAAGCATGTGTCACCAAGCTGAGCTTTAAAACATTTTTAACTAAATGAAAATAAAAACCCAATTGAAGCTAGTAGCATGCAGTCACAGAGTGAAATCCATACCACTAAACACACAGAGTTGAAAAAAGAGGCTCTAACTGTGAAACTTAAAACTACCTATGAAGTGAGAAAAGAACCAATCAAAGCAAAGAGGCACAAGTAAACATCAATCAGAAATGAAATCAATAAAATCGAAAAAAGGAAATCAATGGGAGGGAAGGGGAAAATCAATGAAATCAAAAGCTGGTTCTGAGAAAAGATCAATAAAATTCTAAAGACTGTAGCCAGTCTAAGAAACAGGCAAGCATGTCATACCACTAAAATCTACCATTTGAGAGGCTGGTGGAGGAAGATGCAGAGCTCAGAGTCACCCAGGGATATAGAATGGCTTCTGGTATGGTGACATAGCATTATAACCCCAATACTCAGAAGCTGAGGTAAGAAGACTGACAGTGTCAAAATCAGATTGAGATACACAGTGAATTCAAGGTAATCCTAAACTGAGCTAGCTCCCAGGCCCCGCCCTCTGATGGGTATGGGTTAGGGGAGGGGTGGCTAGGCTGGCCACTAAGCCAAAGCCCCAGGATCTGCCCCCTTTCTCTGCCTCCCCGACACAAGAACAAGTGTACAGACAGTTTTTTACATGGGTGCCTGGGATTTAACTCGGGACCTCATGTTTGCACAGAAAATACTGAGTTATTTTCCCAGCATCCAAAAATCTGAATTTTTATGTGAGCCATGAGACTTGAACATAGAATTTCTCAGGTATCTCAAGCACATTTTGCCTCTAAATCAAAAACTTCATTTGTCTCAGAGTGGTCTAGTGAAGTGAACAGCTCTAGCTCCACCTGGGGAAGTCTTGTACAGCAAAACAGCTAACATCTGTGTTCCTTAAAGTTTTACTCTTACTGTCCAAATCACACCCCAGGGCAATTAACAATGTAGAGCACCTACAACACACAGCAAGGTCAGCATTCTAACTATGTTTATTAGATATATAAATTTGTTACATCAGAATAGCCTTAAAATAAGCAAAATAAAATATAAGCAATGTGACTATTATAAGATTGTATGTTTAAAGCATATAGTACATAATTAATACTAAATGAAAGTTAAACCAAGGATCTGGTTTTTGTGGGAATAAAAGACAAATGATTGAACGTATATATCTTAGTGTTTAACAGGTTATAGCTTTAAGTCACTATTCTTAAATCTTGTTGTAAATATCTTACAGATCATCAGTAAGGCCAACCTAATTCATGGAACTGTAGGAATGTTATTACCTACGCTTTATAGCCCTTTTTTAAAAACATCAATATTAGGTCAGTGTGGTGGTACATGCCTCTAATTTCAGGGGAGACAAAGGCAGGAAGATCTGTCAGTTCCAGGTCAGCCTAGTCTATCTACATAGTGAGTTCCAGCCAATCTTGTCTCAAAGAACAAAAGACCACTGCCAGAGAGTTTACTCAGTGTTTAAAAGCATTGGCTGTTCTTACAGAGGACCTGAGTTCAAGTCCCAATACCAACATGGTGGCTCACAGCATTTTGTAAACTTCAGTCCAAGGGAACCCAAAACTCTTTTCTGGTATCTAAAGACACCAGGCACTCAGTGGTGCACAGACATACATGTAGGCAAAACAGCCATACGAAATAAAAATATAAAAATTCTTTACGAAAACAAAGTAAACATTGGCTCATCTACTAGAACAGGCACAACACAATCACTGGAGATGTTACTAATAGAAAGATGGAGTGAGGTTGGTACAGAAACTCTACTTTCAGCTTAATTTCTGCATAAACCTAAAACTACTTGAAAACTATAATTTAAATGTATACAGAATACATGGAAAATCATTATAAACCCCAAAATTAATGTTTCCCTAATAGCAAAGGGGGGAAGGATATGAAAAGGAAAAACTAGAGATGAAAGGAAAGAGTGCAAAGAAAATTTTATATTTCTGAACTTCAGTTCTGGGGCTATAGAGATGAAGCCCACTGGCTCTTCCAGAGGGCACAAGTTCAATTCTCCACATCCACATGGTGAGTCAACTCTAGTTCCAAAGGACTGAATGCCCTCTTCTCAACTTTATAGGCACACCGGGCAGTCACACTGTGCACATACAAACATGCAGGCAAATCATCCATGAACATAAAGTAAAAAGTAAACCAAAAAATATTTTAATTAAATCCATACAGCAACAAAAAGTCTCATACACTCCATACAAATAGACAACTGTGTTATTATCAATTTATAAACTGCTAATAATCATATACTAATTGAACTAAATAAAACTGCTTAAAAGGAAAACTGTAACACTATAGTTGACCTTGAAAAGAAACAACAAGAATCTTTTGCATTAAGGAGAAATGGATACCTATCACTATGGGCTAAGGCAATGGCAGCCATCATCGTAGCTCTGTAACTCAGGAAAGAAGCCAAAACGGCCACGCATGAGCTGGCACATACCTAAAATGCCAGCTCTAAGGAGTCTGAGGCACACTGACCCGGCATTCAGTGTGACAGAAGCAAGGAAATTTTAATTAGCTATTAATTAGCCAGAGCAATCACAAAGCAAGTAATAGTAGCTCAGACTCTGCTTGGAATACGCCGTGCCCCTTGCTGCTGTGCAGTCAGCTGTGTGCAACCACAGCATCATCTGCATTCCAATACCATCTCAAAGCAGGTGTTAGCACATCTGTGCTGACAACAAATAACTCCTTTGTTATTACTGTAACATTACACCTAACCACTGCTAATATAGGCTTGACATTGTAGTAGGTATCAGAACATAGAAGTGACCTAAAGAACGCAGGGTAATATGACTCAGTTATATGCATATACCACGGTTTGCCAGACAGGGGCGGCACACATCTTTAATCTCAGCACTTGGAAGGCAAAGACAGGCTGATTTCTGAGTTCAAGGACAGCTTGGTCTACAGAGTGAGTTCCAGGGCAGCCAGGGCTATACAGAGAAATCCTGTCTTGAAAAACCAAAAAGAGAAAGAAAAAAGAAAAAAATTAAGGGGAAAAAGAAGAAAAACTGCCCAAAACTTTCAACTTCAAAAGACACCGGCATCTCCTTCAGTTCTCAGCCAGTCATATACACATAACTGTAATACCCAGGTAGGGAGACTGAGGCAAGACACCATAGCTAGAGAATCTACAATGAGAAACAACCTTGAAGGTCAACCTAATTAATAGCTTTTATTTGGGAGGCTTTCTGCTCTAACCAGGTGTGACCAGTATTCCATGTTACAGCACTGCCTGATGATTTTGGAACCTTAGCACAGTTGAGGAATGCATCCCTACAGGACAGGGGCAGTCCTGCAAGCTCCTACAATTGGGGACAAGAAGAGAATACATTTTCTATTTTATTTTTGCTCTCCAACCACAAATGATTCGGCTGATGCCAGGGTGTCAGTGTCTCCACAGCAGACTCTGTGCCAGCAAGGAAGAAAACACAAACCACAAAAACCACCTAAAATGTGTATTTGTGAGAAGTTACAACTTAAAGAACAGATATTTGCTGACCACATGAAGGAGACAGCAAGCCAGTCTGTACTTTGGTCTTGACACTAACTACAAACACAAAGCTTGAAGCAGGAAGGAAGGGAGTCTCGGCAACAGTATGCAAACCACAAACACAAACAACGAATGGAACTGTTACTCACACTTTCATACTTGCAAATTCTCACACACACTGAGAAAGCACTGAGGCAGCTCTGACCTTGCCCCTCCAGCCTGCTTTTCCAGAGGAGGAGGAGGAAAGGAGAGCTGCATGTGGCCCTTGGCTACGCATGCATGCCTGATCCAGACCTCACAGTGGCTGATCCAGACCTCACAGGCCCAGCCGTGACTTCAGCACACACCAATCTAAGTATCGGGCCTTTGAAGCTGCTCTAATGGTATCTTCCATTTGCAACTAACACTTCTGTAGTCAAAAGATCTTCCTTGGGGTAGATGTTAATGCAAAAGCACTCAGACAGCCTGACATGTGTGCCAGGAGGCAGACTGGAAGGTGCTCAGAAGTCAATGTAACACCATTACAGAGGGTGTTGGCCTAAGCAGCTGTCATAAACACTTCACAGTCACTCAGGCACACAAATTTGATTGCCCCTAATTCATTCTTTGTACTACAGCTTGAATGGGCTGAATCTAAAATATACACTAAGCAGAAGACGACAGACAAGACAAGGAAGAATCCATGCTACATAAACTTAAATTGTGTTTTAAAACTGCAAAGCTAATCTGTGGTCAGGACAATGATTGTCTTATCTGTGGGGGAGGGAACAACATGCAAAAGCAAAGGATCCTTAAAATTTCATCCAGTGCATTCATTCCACTTACTTGTCTGTGTGCATACATGCACAATCACACATACACAAGAAAAAAGTCAAACTATAAACATGAGGTTTATATTGCTTGTGGTATTAAAAACTATATTTACAATGGTCCATGACATCTATAAACTATTAATCCATGAAAGAAGACACAGAGGAAGCTTGTATGCATATTCAATATATCAGAAACCAATCTGAAATGGCCACTCAAAGTATGGCAAATGACATTTGCCAAATACAATATCAAGTAATGAGAAGATCCATTCAAGGTGTGGGAACATGAGTGAACAATGCTCAGTGACACGTGTCACAGCACATTTGTCAAAGCCCCTCGTGCAGCACTGAAATGAACCCTGGCTGTGGGTGGCAATAACGTGTGCCCTCAGGTTCAGAGACTCCAACCACATCACCCTGCTGTTGGTAAACAGGAGTCAAGTGTATGCATGGGACATAAGCAGCTCCATCCTTCTCCTTGATTCTACTTTTTCAAGAAGGATTTACTTATGCATGCCTATTGCTCCCAACATTGAGAGGCAGATACAGACAGATCTGGAAACCTCCCTGGCCAGACAGTAGAGCTGAAACAGCAGCTTCTGGTTCAAAAAGAGACTCTGTCTCAAAGCAGTTAAACAGAAACAACTGAGAAAAAGAGCCCATGCTTTTTCTCTCCTCAGGCCTCTGCATGCACTCCTGGGGAAACACACACTCACGCACATTGAAGAACATGCACCACACATCCACATACAAATAAACAAAAATCAATTATACATAAATATTCTAAGAAAGTAAAAAAAAAAAAGGCTCTCATTCAAGAAAGATCTCAACTTAGGATAAACTTCAATTATGAAGTATCAACCAGCCTACAAACTCTAAAAATTTACATAATGTCATTAGAACATATAGGAGAGCTTGTCTCAAAGACTGCCTTAGGAATCATACTACAGAGGAAAGAAGGAAGCAAGGAGAACAAGGACACATGTCTGAAGATGCCAGAAATGACAATCATTACTTTGTATGCTTATCTTAATGTCAATACAATAAACTAATAAAAATAGTAGGAATCTATTATAGAGCCAAGCACATGACATACGCTAGAACGCCAGCTCTTGGGAGGCTACACAAGATGACTGCCAAAAGTTTGAGACTAGTGTGGGTTAGAGGGAAAGTCAGGCTCAAAAAAATAAAAGAAAGAAAAATATAGGAAAATTATTTTTTCAACTCAGTAACCTGGGCAGGTTCAACATCTTCTTTCATCTGTGCTTTTATTCTATCTATCCAACGTAGACCTCCCATTACTTCTCCTTCCCGTAAGGAAAGAACAGAACAAACAAAATGAGCCCTGTGCTCACCAACAGCATAGGCAGCCTGAATGGACTCCAAACCTCTGCTTACTCAAATCACCAACTTAATATTATTCCCAAATGAAACCTATAAAAACGTTTCCTGACTCACAATCTCAACGTAGCAATGTCTACTGGCATATAGCTTCTAATAAATAATGGACTAATTGCTTTTTACCTCAAATATGCCCTCACGTGTTTGCTCTGAAGATTTTGGTATGTAAAGAGTTTCACATAAAGCTCAGGGCAACTGGTCCTGCTTTCCATAGGTCGATGTAGCAGTGACACCTAGTGTCCAAGATCTGAAGCCCAAGCAAATAGAACCAGGCATGTTCTACAGAAACGCGCCTATAACTCCAGCTCTCAGGAGGCTCCACAAGAAGACTGGCAAAGGTCTGAGACCAGTATGGGTTAGAGGGAAACTCAGGCTCAAAAAAAAAAAAAAACAGTTCAATAACATCTGTGGCTCTAAAGAGCATCACAAATAACTTCTACACAACCAGCATCTTTCAAGTACTATAAAGAATACTATCTCTGGCTTTATTAAAATAGTAGAGATTTGTAAATATGTTAAGAAACCTAAGTATTCATTTAAACAGAGAGCAAATTTTGTAGGAAAAAAAATCCAGAGTTTTACAAAAATATTTTGGGAGATTTTTGGTTTGTGTGGTACTGGGAATTTAGATGGAAGTCTGGATGTATAAAGCCAGTGCCCTACTACTGAGCGCCATACTGAGCATACTTTTGTAGCTTTTTTTTTTTCTTTATTCTTTTTTTTTTTTTTTTTTTTTTTTTTTTTTTTTT
>JADRCD010076589.1:0-16353 GCA_019843815.1 Montemys delectorum | reverse complement strand
TTTTTTTTTTTTTTTTTTTTTTTTTTTTTTTTTTTTTTGCTTTTCTTGAGACAGGGTTTCTCTGTGTAGTGCTGGCTGTCCTGGAACTCACTCTGTAGACCAGGCTGGCCTTGAACTCAGAAATCTGCCTGCCTCTGACTCTCAAGTGCTGGGATTAAAGGTGTGTGCCACCACCACCCGGCCACTTTTGTAGCTTTTGTTTTGAGACAGGATCTTGCTAAAATTGCCAGGCTGGCGTTAAACTTCCAAAGTAGCTGTGGCAAACATACACTAGCAAACCCGGAAGGTTTTGTTTTTTTAATGATTTATTTATTTTTATGTTATGTGCATTGTATATCTGTGTAAGATGTCAAATCCTCTATAACTGCAGTTATATCAAGTTGTAAGCTGTCATGTGGGTGCTGGGAATTGAACCCCATTCCCTGGAAAAGTAGTCAGTGGTCTTAACCACTGAGTCATCTGTATAGCCTCTTGTTGGCTTTCCTGGTTTTTTGTTTATAACAGGCTTGACAATCTAACTGCGGCTGGCCTCAAACTCACAACCCTCTGACACACTACCAAAAGTTGGGATTACCTGTGTATACCATACACCCAACCCTATGTCTTTGACATAGGTGAAAAAAAATACTGGGAGATCTCTCAAACTCTGAACCTTCCAGTCCTGGCTTCCTGAGTAGCTGGGATTACAGGCACTCAAATTTTCTTTCATGATGTCATGCCAGAGACTAAGGAGATAGCCCAGAGTAGATAGCAGCACTGGCTCTACAAGCATGAAGACCTGAGTTCCAATCCCTAGTACTCACATGAAAAGCCAGGTATGCTGTGTGTGACTGTATTATAGGCCAGAAACAGGAGGATCTGAGAGCTCATTGGCCAGCAAGCCTACTCAGAAACATAAGGGCCCAGCTAGTGAGCTATCCTGGCAAACACCAAAAGTCGTGCTCTGGCTCCTAAATGCAGACATGGGTATAAGTGCCCGCCCACTCATTCACTCACATGCAACACACAAACATGTACCCACAATTCACAAGCATAATTAACACAACAGACAAATACACACATACATGCACGCACATGTACTCATTATTGTTGGTATTATTATTACTGCTATTATCATTATTATCATGCCAACTCATATCACACAGCACCAATGCTAGCCAAGACAATGGAGAAACCGACTTCTAAATCTCAGGTTTTTCATAATTCTCTTACAACAAACCCCCCAACCTACTGCTTGGACAATGAAAACTGTTGGCAGGCTACACAATACACTGAGTTTTGGGGGTGGACACGTTTAGTTTGTTCTGGTTTATGGAGGAACAGTCTTACCTGTAATCTAAGATGGCCTTGAACTTGCAGCAATCCTCCTTCCTCAGCCCCTCAATGCTGAGATTATAGGTCTGAGCCATGTGGCTTGGCTCAAATGATTTTATTTTTCTTAGTTTTTATTTTTGATACTACAAGATCATACTCTATTAATAACAGGATCTTAGTTACTTTTCTATTGCTGTGGCAAAATAACATGACCATGGCAACTTATTGAAAAAAAAATATTTAATTTTGAGTTTACAGTTCCATTGGTGAGCCCTTGAAAAATCAGAGCAGAGAGCATGGGAGCAGGCAGGCAAGCATGTGCTGGAGCAATATCTGAGAGCTTACATCTGATCCACAAATCCCCGGGCCTACAGCTAACATTTAACTACAAATATGTTTCAATAAACATAAGGGAGTTCTCTGTTAGGCAAAATAAGACGGGGGCTAGGCATGTCCTTCCATGATACACAATATGCAAGACATCCACCAGGTCCTGGGTTCAAATCCAAGAACACAATTGGCCTATCACACACAAAGCCCTAGGGGCATTCCCAACACTGCATAGTGGTCATGCCTGCAATCTCAGTTCAAGCCCATCCACAGAAATAAAAGCAGCCTGAGCTACATGTGGTCCTGTGTACCAATAAGTTTCCAATAAGAAAAAGAAACAAGGAGGGTGGAGAGATGGCTCAGTGGTTAAAACCACTGGCTGCTCTTCCAGGTCCTGAGTTAAATTCCCAGCAACCACGTTCACAACCATCTATGATATGATCTGATGCCCTCTTTTGGCCTGCAGGTGTATATGCAGATACAGCACTTATATACATAAAATTAATAAATAATATATGTAATAAGATGTTTAAAAAGAGAAAAAGTAACAAAATCTTAAATGGACCAAATATGCAAACAGCAACAATAAATATCACTGTAAGTATTATAAGATGCCTATAACATATTCACTATGATCTTCACATCCTTTTTATAACAGCAGAAATATGGGAATGCTTCCTCTCCTACCTAGCACAGACATTTCTAAAAACCACAAATATAGCCAGTTGCTGTGCAGCAGCAACGACATACAAGTCTCCAGATAGAGCAGGCACTGTTTTCTGCACTTAGCCTTGTTGCAATCCATACCAAACAAGTCACTCACCAGACTGTGGCCCACTCATTTCAATCAAACTCACCAAGACCCAGTATGGATGAGGACTCTTAGGTCAGCAATAAAGGAAAAACACATTTTTTCTTTTTAATAATTTATTTTATGTTCATTAGTCTTTTGCCTGCATGTATGCCTGTGTGAGGGTGTCAGAAGCACTGAGACAGGAATTACAGACAGGTGTGAGCCACCATGAGGGTGTTGGGAATTGAACCTGGGTTCTCTGGAAGATCAGTCAGTTCTCTTAACCACTGAGCATGTCTAGCCCCCCAAAAAAACATTTCTTGATGGGAAAATTTTGTGCAGAACATTACTAAAAGACACACGAGGAAAAACACACAAAAGGTGCTCAATATTATCAGTCATCAGAGAAACTAAATCTAATTAAATTCTCAAGTTACCATCTATCAGAATACTCAAATTTTGAAGAGAGATGACATCAAACATTGGCAAGGATGTAGAACAATTCATACACTGTTATAAGAAATATAAAATGGTAGTAACCTTGGAAAAGGCTTTACAAGTTGTTAAAGTAACCACATTCCAAGCCCATGACTCAGCAAACCACACATAGGTAGTTTTTCTAAGAGAGATGGATTCCCCAAGGCTTCATATATTGTTCATATATTCATAACAACCAGAAACTGAAAACCAGTAAGGGTGTGGGCAGGAGGTATGGGCTGTGGGTGTGGCTCTGTGGGGTGTGGGCTGAAGGTGTGGCTCCATGGCTGTGGACTGGGGGGGAAGGGAGGAGGGGTACTATGTCGTGGAGTACCTGGCATGTGGTTCTAGGGTCAATTCCCAACATACAAATATTTTTTCTTTTTAGTAATCAGAGTGAGAAACTTTAATAGAATTAAAAGAAACAACATGATTGACTCTTAGAAACACCATGTAAAGAAAAAAAAAGCCAGAAGATAATCCATAAGGGTATAAGAAACTCTACAACAGGCAAAAGTTATCTACAATGGGGTACACATGAGTACAGTAAGGATGAGTGGACAGAGTGGAACCTAAGTTCATAGGGGACAAGAAATTTCCTTGAGCAATGTCATGGTCACCATCTTTTCTTCCTTGAAACAATATCTCCTTATGGAGCCCAGAATAGACTCAAATTTCCCAGGATCCTTCTGCCTCTGCCTCCTACGTGTTAAGATTACAGTTGAGCATCATCACCCAGCTTATTCTTCATCTTCACAGAAAGTTGAGATTCCTAGGTGCAAGAACTCAGAAAAGTTGTACTTGAGAGAGAGCCAGGAAAAAGTGAAGAGAGCCAGGAAAAATGTGTATTCCTGCAATCCCAACATGTGGGGGGTTTAGGGATCTAAAGTTAGAAGCTAGCGTGTTGGGCTGGCGAGATGGCTTAGCAGGTAAGAACACTGACTGCTCTTCTGAAGGTCCTGAGTTCAAATCCCAGCAACCACATGGTGGCTCACAACCACCTGTAAAGAGATCTGATGCCCTCTTCTGGTGTGTCTGAAGACAGCAACAGTGTATTTATTTATAATAATAAATAAATCTTTGGGCCTGAATGAGCAAGAAGGACTGACCAGAGAGAGCAGAAGTCCTAAAAATTCAATTCCCAACAACCACATAAAGGCTCAAAACCATCTGTACAGCTACAGTTATAAATTAATAAATAAATAAATAAATATTTTAAAAAAAAAACAGAAGCTAGCCTGTAAAGTCAAAGAAAACATTGTCTTTAAAAAGGGGGGTGGGATTCATATATTTGTAAATATTTCTTAAGAAACTTAAGCTAAATACTACATACTAGAAAATACACACAAAACCAATCCTATGAACTCAAGCTAATGTCTACATTTACTTTGAAAGACACTGCATAAGATAAGTAAGAATAAGCTAGGGCTGGAGGTGTGACTCAATGGTTAAGAGAACTGGCTTCGAGGGATTTCTAGCAGCTTGCAAACACCTGTGACTCCAGTCCCAGGGGATCTGACACCCTCTTCTGGCCTTCTCCAGCACCAGGCACACAACTGGCTCACAGACACACCTATAGACAAAGCAATCATACACACAAAAAATTAATAATATAAGCTAGAAAGACTGGCAAATGGTTCAGTGGGTGAAGGTACTTTGACACCAAGCCTGATGACTTAAGTTTCATCTCTGGGACCTCCTTAATAGGATAGACTACCTCCTACAAACTATCCTCTGACCTCCACAGGCATGCTCTAGTATATGCACACACACACGGACAGACACATAAATAAGTAAATAAAATACAAGATACAGAAAACATAGTAATTTTTAATTTGAATATATGTGTGTATATATATATATATATGCACCACTGCCTGGTTTATATGCAAAATTTTTAAGTCCTTGTAATGGTACCAAAGCCCTAATCCACTATAACCATTTTGATATAACACCCTCTCCCAAAACAGGGTTTTGCCATATACAGCACAGGCTAGCCTAGAACTCACTAGCCTCCTACCTCATGAATATCACCACCACTTCCTGCTCATGGTCTCCTCTTCGAGACAGGGTTTCTCTGTGTAGCCCTGGCTGTCCTGGAACTCACTCTGTAGACCAGGCTGGCCTCGAACTCAGAAATCCGCCTGCCTCTGCCTCCCAAGTGCTGGGATTAAAGGCGCGCGCCACCACCACATTGCCACAAAGCTCCAGCTAAGACCACCCCTTACTGTTCTAATCTGAAGTCTATTCCCAGCAGTTTGCACTGCCTTCAAATGACTTTCCTGCAAATACTCACCTGCGTTACTGCTCTACGCTTCTGCTCATCTGAAACTCTGAGTGGCTGTACACATCTAGCATCACTCTGGTCAGCATCCACACAGAACACACATTGGTTAACTCTCTTCCCCATTTTCCAGGTACCAAGAATAGAAATTCCAAAAACAGAATGACTTTGTTTTGCTCATCTTGTTTTCCCAGCACCTTCTCAATGCAGTCTGGCATGTTATGGACAATCAATAAATCTTTGCTAAGTAAATGAGTTAATGAATGAGAAGGACATATAAATGGCATGGCTTTACAAGATTGCAATTTGGCAAAACTAACAAGGGCCTTAGTTGTATTGATCTCCCAAAGTTACATAACCACAGAGATATTTATCTCAATATTCCTGAAATTAAAATAACAAAATTAGAAATCTAAATCGATGTTTCATTAAAAAAAAAAAAGTATGTTTCTGGAGATGGGGCCTTTTATAGTCCCAGGACCTTGAACTCTTGATCCTCCTGCTTCCTCCTGAGTGCTGGGATCACAGGCATGGCCTACCAAACCTGAGGTTTGGGGAATAAGGCTATTTAAATGAGCTGGTTCACAGAACTCAAGAAGTAGCCAGGGATGACGGTAAGTCGTGATACTACATCTCTATCTCCCAAGGGCTAAGATTACTGCACAGGTCACCTGACCCATCTCTTGTCATATCTCAGCTGACTATAACTTTCAGGGGGGCACTAGGCAAATGCTAAACAATAGATCTGTGTCCCTGGCCTTTTCATAAATTTAATCTAGATACAGGGTCTCCTCATTTTCCCATAGCTAGCCTTGATCTCATGATCCTGCTGCTCTAGCCTCCTGAAATGTCTGGAAATACATGTCTAAGCCATCACATCCAGCTTAACTGACAAAATCCTATTTCTTTATATTATAAATTGTGTCAATTTGTATTTATTAAAGTCTCTCTCCTAGCTCTGCACTCACAAAGACAAAAAATAAATGTGCCTTTTTTCTGCATTGCTTTTGTTTTCAAAAGGTCTCAGGTAGTACTCAAACTAGTAATGTAGCAAGGTAATGAACCCCTTCCAGATCTTCCTGCCTCTACCTCCCAGAGTGCCAAGTATGGGCCACAGTGCCCAGCCAGGTGTGGTGCACAATCATACATGCAGGCAAAACACCCATATACATAAAGTAAATTCTAAAAAGTGAAGTTTAACCTGATGTTTGGTGAGACTCAGAGCAGCCCCTGTGCTTGCCATGCTGACCTCTCCCACCAGGCAGGCCTCAGTCCTGCAGTCTATCATTCACAGACTCACACTTAGGAGAATGACATAAAATAAGCACACAGGCCAGGGATAAGTTCAGTGGATGGGTTCCTACCTAGCATCCATGAGGCTCTGACACATAAAGTAACTGACTAACATCAACAAACAGCAGTGGTGTGCCCACGGGAGGCACAGTGACCCACAATCTGGATGTGGTTTGAAAAGCATCAGCTGACATCAGCTAAGATCTGTGAAAGCCACTTTCTGACCAACATAAGCTCCCCAGTGTGTAGGTTAGGACTACTAAACAAATGAGCTCTGTCTCCATGCTGAGACAGTATAGTAACTGAAGGGACGGCATGCTAGTCTACCCAGCCCTTCAGAGCTGGTTCTAGATCAGCAGTAGAGGCCTGCCGTGCAAATATGAAGCCCTCATCAAAAGCCTTACTGTCAAAAAAAAAAAAAAAAAAAGTTTACAACTGAAAATAAGAACCACTTTACTGTCATGATCTATTTTCTGCTGTCCTACTTGGGAAGTAATGATGCACAGCTGTTGGATTGGCTGTAAATCTGAGGTCAGCTAAACTAGATTAAAAATATAATGCCCCACTGACAAGCAGAGGGACCTTCCCACTCAAATGAGAGTAACTGATCTCACCAAAAATATTACCCGGGATAATGTCCAAGAATGACCCCCAAAACTCTGCACGACCAAAGTGAGCTCACTTTTTTCTCACCAGCATGCAACTGGTCAGGGGCAAGTCCACCAAGAGAAGATACTCTAGCCTCCCCAAATACAACTGGGGAAGTGGAGGATTAAATGCTTTCAAGATATTCAGAGATGATACAAACTACCTTTGAAACTAGTCAGAGTAATACCTGTAATTGTAACCAAAACAAGTGGGCGTCAAAGCCAACTGAGTCCCAACCAAAGAATGTGCTCCATCCAGTCAGCAGCACTAAGCCGACTGGACCGTCATGTTACAGCACCCCTCATTCTGCCTGTAAACAAACAGCATGTGGGGCAGAATGCAGTCACGTCCCTATTAATATAGAAGTCACACTAATCTACCTGTGTGTTTCCTCTTGACAGAGTTAAAAACAAGGCAAGGCCTTGAATATGTGAACTGAAGACAAGAATGGAGCTGCTGTACACCCAGAATACCTGCTCCCCAGGAAAAAGGCCCAGGATTTGTTCACATCACTGGGAAGCAAGAGAGAAAACTATTTGTTCCTGAAAGCAGCAGCATTTTCCTGATCCACAAACTCTTCAACATGATACAACCATGATCCTACATGATCCTTCAACATGATCCTACAACCAGAATGGTACATAAAGAGTTTGTGGAACAAGTTTTGAAATTGTTATTACATTTATCTACTTATTGTGTTGGGCATGTATGTGAGGTCACAGGACAACTTACAGGAGGTAGCTCTCTCCTTTACTGTGAAGGGCCTGGCAGCAAGCACTTTTTCCTGATGAGCCATCTTGCTGGTCCATAAACAAATTTTTCAGATCAAAATGTTAAAGAAATATGGCTGAATGTGTTTGTTACCATAATGTCTTTTGGGCCAAATTCTATACTCTAGAGCAGTGCTTCTCAGCCTTCCTAAAGCTGAGACCCTTTTATACAGTTCCTCATGTTGTGGTGATCCCCAACTATTGAATTATTTTTGACCCCTGTGAAAAGGTTGTTCGACCCCCAAAGGAGTCACAACACACAGGTTGAGAACCACTGCTCTAGCGTATTCCCACTTCCATTAAACCTGAAGTAAGATATGGCTAATGAATGTTTTCATGGAAGATCATATTATCTAAGGGAACAATAACAAAGACAAAATAAAAATGCCAGGCCCAGTGGTATATGCCTTTGATCCCAGCACTTTTCTAAATACCATCTGTTAGTGACAAAAAGCCTTTGGAAGTTGAGAACCAAACTTACTCAGTACTGAGCCATTTCCTGTCTTACTTCATGTGTCATTTAGCCACCTACATTAGAGAGGTGACCATCACTATCCTCAAGAATCTCCATATGTAAGCCAAGAAAAGGAGTGGTTGGAGACATATAGTTCAGTGGTAGAGTTGTTGCCCACCACACATTCAAGTACAATCCTCGAATCATAAAAAGCAACAACAAAAATATAAATATATCAGGCCGGGCGGTGGTGGCGCACGCCTTTAATCCCAGCACTTGGGAGGCAGAGGCAGGTGGATTTCTGAGTTTGAGGCCAGCCTGGTCTACAGAGTGAGTTCCAGGACAACCAGGGCTACACAGAGAAACCCTGTGTCTAAAAAAAACAAAACAAAAAAAAAATATATGTATACCGGCAGGGCTGGAGGGAGGGACAGCTCAGAGGTTAAGAGCACTTGCTACTTGGCTATTCTATTCCTCCAGGACCCAAGTTCGAGCACAGGCATCCATCTGGGCAGCTTATAACCACCTGGAACTCTGGCTCCAACGGCTCCAACACCATCTTCTAGCCTTCAAGAACACCGACCCACATGTGGCAGGCACCCATACACAAAAGTGAAAAACAAAAATACAAAGTCTAAACCACAAATACACTCAGCATTGAGGCAGCAAGTCCACACACAGAATTTACCCAAGCAAAGCAGGTCAATGTGTTTGCATAGCAATGACCAAAGCACTGAGGTAGCTGAGCAGGACTGCTGTGAGTTCAAAGCCAACCTAAGATACACAGTCAAATCCTATTTCAAAGATGAGAAAGGATGTCTCTACAAAAATATGCAGGCATAAAATATAGATTCAAAGCCAGGCTGAGTGACCCACATTAGAGATACAGAACTCCAAGCAAAGACAGAAAGAGCACCCACAAGCCTGAGCCAGGTGAGCCTCAGAGAGACTGCCAAGATGATCACCATTGCAAAGGTAGTCTCAAAATACCAAAGCCATTTATAGATAGGCAGACAGAAAGGCGCACGCACGCACGCATGTACACACACACATCTTCAAGTTCATTACAACATTGTGTTATTTTTAAGATAGTAACTCACTAAGTTGCTTAGGCAGGCCCTGAATTTACCATCCAACTGCCTCAGGCTTGTAAGTAACTAGGATTACAAACCTGTAACATCTAACCCCACATTACAACACTTTAAATCAAATTTATGGACATTTCTGGTATTTGTACTATTAAAAAACACTGTTAATTTTTTTAAATCAAAATAATAGATGATACAAATATCAAAGTCCATAAAAAAGCTCATGAACAGCAACATACAGAAGAGACAGAGAGAACGTTTTCATGAACAGCAACATACAAAAGAGACAGAGAGAGCGTTTTCATGAACAGCAACATACAGAAGAGACAATAAGCCTCACAGAGAGAGGCAACAGAGAGAGCATTTTCATGCATGTGCATAAAATCCAGCTGTAACAATACCTGACGAAACCCTGTCTCGGAAAAAAAAAAAGAATACCCCACAAAACAAATAAGCGATTTAAATTTAAAGATCATTACTTTCCATATATGAATATTTGCTTGCATGCATGCTTATCTGCACAGCAGATGTGTGCCTGGTACCCTCAGAGGCCAGGAGAGAATGTCAGGTTCCCTGGAACTGGAGTTATAAATGGCTGTGAACTGCCATGTGGGTGCTGGGAATAGAACCCAGGTCCTCCGGAAGAGGAGGCAGTGCTCTTAACCACAGAGCCATCTGTCCATCCCCTAACAATTCTATTTTACTTCACTTGGTAAAAACTCAAGTGGTAACAGAGTAAGACTGCTGCCATCTGCCACTGACCTCTGCTCCTCCTACCTCCAGGCAACCAGGTTTCTACTTTGAGGGTGGGGGTGGTATTTCTTTATTCATTTATTTTTCTTTTGAGACAGGGTTTCTCTGTCCAGGAACTATGTAGACTAGGCTGGTCTTGAACCCAAAGAGATCCTCCTGACTCTGCCTGGGATTAAAGGCATAGAACACTGTGTGGGGACCTTTCTTTTAAACTATCGACATTACTTTTATTTGTCTATGTTTGTGGGCAGGAGCGCATGTGTGCTAGCATGTGCATGTCACATTGTGGAATTGTCAGAGGACAGTTTGCAAAGGTTAGTTCTCTTCTGTGGGGATTAGGGCAGGGGGCTGCACTCAAGTTGTGAGGCTTTAACAACAAACAGTTTTACCTGCTGAGCCATCTTGTTGGTCCCTATAAATTCTTTAACTTACACAAAACAACTGATCTATTGTTAACATTTGCTTATTACAAAAACTTCTCCCAGCTGTGGCGGAACATGCCTTAATCCCAGCATTCAGAAGGCAAAGCAGGTGAATCTCCGTGAGTTTGAATCTAGCCTGGCTTACAGAGCCCTGGATAGCCAAAGCTACAGACAGAGAGAAATGCTGTCTCAAAAAAAAAAAAAGAAAAAACACCTTTCTCCCAAGTCTCAGTTTACTCTTCTGTAAATTAGAAAGCAGAGAAACAGCCCATTCAACAGGATTACCTTTATTCAATAAACTGAGGCCTGCATGTACCATGAATCCCACAGCTCCTGCTACATCATCCTTTGGAGGACCTGCTTGCTAGTTGCCTCTCATTCTGCCTAGCTCTCTATGAGGCCTTAATAATGTGTAAAGATTATTAATCCTAGCACTGAGGAGGCAGAGACAGGTGGATCTCTGTGAGTTTAAGGCCAGCCTGGTCTACATAGGGAGTTCCAGGACAGCCACGGTTACAAAGAGAAACCCTGTCTCAAAAAACATAATAATAATAATAATAATAATAATAACAACAACAACAACAATAAGTAGTAGTAGCAGCAGCAGCAGCAGTATATAAACATATCTGCAGAGCGTACGCTGTGCAGTAAAGTTACCCCTCTTCTGTATACTCACAGGGATGCCCCAGACCTGCATTCCATCACTGTAGCCGATCATAACCAGCAGAGGAGGCTCATTTCCAGTGCTATGTGGTTCATGAAATTCTAGATTCCGTGATGTGTCTGCATTAGGATTAACAAAGAAGCAAAATAAAAAGACAGTATGAACCAAGAAAACTACTTTTTAGCCCTATTAATGTTTAGATTGGGTTAGGACAATAGAAAGCATGTCACTTATAAAGGGACAGCTCAGTGGTTAAGAGCCCACACTGCTCTTCCAGAGCTAGGTTCCCAGCACCCACATCAGTCAGCCTGTAACTGCACCCGCTGAGCATCCAAAGCCTCTGAGGTCTGGGGGCAATGCACATACACTGACATACCTACACATAACATTGCTTTTTAATTTTTTTAGAAACGTCAGAGGTCAAAATGGTGTCTCTGGCCTGCAAGTCAAGCAGGTAAGGAGGCTGAAGCAGGAAGATCACCAAAGCCAACCTGGGCTACATAGTAAATTCTAAACCAACCTGGGCTATACAGTAAATTCTAAACCAACCTGGGCTACATAGTAAATTCTAAGTCAAAGGCTGGCGACACGGCTCAGCAGGTAAGAGCACTGACTGCTCTTCTGAAGGTCCTGAGTTCGGATCCCAGCAACCACATGGTGGCTCACAACCACCTGTAATGAGATCTGATGCCCTCTTCTGGAGTGTGTGAAGACAGCGACAGTGAATTATGCTGGAGCAAGGGAGCCAGAGTGAGCGGGGCTGGCAGAGGTCCTGAGTTCAATTCCCAGCAGCCACATGATGGCTCATGGCCATCTGTACAGCTACAGTGTATTCACACACATAAAATAAATAAAATAAATCTTTTTAAAAAAATTTTTAAAAAAAATTCTAAGCCAAACTAGCTACACAGTGACACTTTGTTTTGTTTTAGGTTTTGTAGGATTGAAGATTGAACCCACACATATGCTAGGCAAATGTGTTACTGCTCAACTGTATCTGCAGCTTGCTTTTTCCTTTTTGGATGTGAGAAAGATACCCAAATTGCACAGGCTAGCATTGGGGTAAGATGCATAGATTGATTCATAGTAGCATTATTTGTAAATAGTCAAAAGATAACAACAATACCAACCTTCACCAAAGGAATAATTTGTCAGACCATGGTACATGGATAAGATGGAATTCTATCAAAGACTAAATTGAGTACTAGCACAGACACACTAGGCAAAGAAGCCAGGCAAAAGAATGAAAGACTTCTGAACATTCAGGGAGCAACACTGTGTTTTGGTTTGTGGTTCATTTGGAGGGGAGGGGTTTCTCTGTATAGCCCAGGGTGTTCTGGAGGTTCCTATATAAATCACGCTGGCCTTGAACTCAAAGATCCTTCTGCTTCTCCAGAATGCTGGGACTAAAGGCATGTACCACCACACTGGGTTAACACTGTACTTTTTAAAAACACTGAATTTTCTGCTTGTTTTCCTGTTCTTTTGAGACAGAGTCAAGTCTAACTCAGGCTGGCCTGAAACTTGCTGTGTAGCTGAAAAGCATCCTTTGTCTCGTGGTACTTTCCTGTTTGTCTGATAAATTCTATGACAACAGGAGGAGGGCCTTTGACTCCCAGTTCAAGGCACAGTGGACCAAGGTAGGAGGAAGATCAAGCAGCTGCTCACATCTCATCTTGGCAGGAAGCAGAGAGGAAGAAGGCCTCCCTGCCTAAAATTAATTAGCCAAGAGAACCATCAGTGGCATGCAAAGAGATCCACACACCCGGGGATGGGGGGCCTTCTCCATTCTGTCAAGTTGGCAATACCAACCCCAGTCCACTGTGTTGGCTAACAGTGGATGCTTGCTCTAACTGCTAACAATCAAACTAAAAGCCAAACTGAAGGAGATAATGGCCAAATTCTTCACTCTCAGTGACTCCTTATTAAACAAAGAAATGCAAGCTAGGCCTAGTGAGGCAATCCTGGAGTGCCACCATTGTGGGGGCTAAGGATGTGGTGAACTGGTAGCTAAGAAATTCAAAGCCACCTCGGGGTCTATATTCAGTTCCCAGGTCAAAGTATGTTATTTTGGATCTGTCCCCATTGAGGGGAGAGGCCAGTAAGGAGGCTAGGTAAGAGACCCGAACCAGCTGCCAAGCCTAAAGACCTGGGTTTGATCAACATGGTGGAAGTCGTTCTCTGACCTCCACGCAGAGAGTGACATGCAGTTCTGAAAGGTAGTCCACTTGTGTAGCTTGTGATGTCTTTTGACCTTTTTAGTCTCTGTTGTGGTCACTTGAACATTTTCTACTTTATGAATGGAGAAATAAATCCAACTGAAACCTTTAATTGTATCTCTTATTAATATTAATAAAATGAAAGCAAGACAAAAATATTAGGAAAGAATAAAGTAGACCATCATAACAAAGAGAAATTAAACTACAGTGTCCTTCCAACAACTCAGATCAGGGCTGTGACGCAGTGGCAGAGGACCTGCCTAGACTGCTTGAGATTCTGAATCCAAAGCCTAGGACTGAAAACAGTGCAAAGAAAAATAAGGCAGAAAAAGTTTATAATTCGATACTGGCCTGGAGCCAGCACTGTTTTTCCTAACTCCATGTATTTAGTTGTGGGGGGAGGGGGGAAGGTATGGTGTGCAAGGTCAGAGAAAACGCTCACAATTGGGTCCCAAGGATAAAATTCAGGTTGTCAGTTTGGGCCTCTCAGTAACAATTGTTTTTAATTAAAAATAAAAACCAGGGCAGGGCAAGGCAGGCTAATTCAGCTGTTAGGACAATGATTGCTCTACTAGAGGACTTGGGTTCACTTCACAAATGGCAGCTCACAACATTTTGTAACTCCAGACCCAGGGGATTCGATGCCCTCTTCTGGCCACTTGGCCTTGCACACTAGTGCTGCAGGGACAGAGATTCAGGCAAACACTCATACACATAAAATATAAATAAAAACCTTTTATAAAAAGTGAAAAGGAAGCCAGGTAATGGTGGCGCACACCTTTAGTCCCAGCACTTGGGAGGCAGAAGCAGGCGGATCTCTGAGTTTGGAGCCAACCTGGTCTACAGAGTGAGTTCCAGGCCAGCCAGGGCTACACAGAGAAACCCTGTCTTAATCTAAAATCCTCGCACAGGACCTACACAAACATTTCTCTACAGACATCCATTAGACACCTCTTTTGATGTAGACAAGCTCAGCACCAAACCTGTGACTGAATGTCTATGAGCGTATGTCACCATGTCACAATGACGCAGCTTGAGGTGTTAGGGCAAAATTAGAACAATTCAGTAGAATTTCATGGGTAAATACATTCTTAAAACTGAGCACATTGCTCGAAAAAAAAAAAAAAAAAACTGAGCACATTGGGCTGGTGAGATGGCTCAGTGGTTAAGAGCACTGACTGCTCTTCTGAAGGTCCTGAGTTCAAATCCCAGCAACCACATGGTGGCTCACAACCATCTGTAATGAGATCTGATGCCTTCTTCTGGGGTGTCTGAAGACAGCTACAGTGTATTTACATATAATAAATAAATAATTTTAAAAAAAAACTGAGCACGTTGTTTTCTTTTCTTCCACTGGGAGGAGACAGTGCACCAAACCCTGCTTGGCAGCCTTGAGACCCACAGCACTGCCCTCCCTCTACAGACCCCAAGAGTTACTTGAACTCCAGCCCTGCAGGGCTCCACAGGGGTCAGTGCACCGGGAAGCTACCGTGTGACTAACAGGCTGAGGCAAGCAGCGTGGATGGTGGATGTAGAGACAACGGGTGATTCACATCTCAGGCAGAAGAGAAAAGGCTGGGGCAGGCAGCACAAGATCCCATCAGACTACTCACAACAGCACACAACTGTAAATGGCTACTGAATACTGTTAGACCTTGACAGACTTAAGGTAGCTGAAACCTAAGAGAGCAGGAGCTCTGCATACAAGTGAGCAGTATGCACTCTGTATTGTTCACAAAGGAAACAAATCGAAACTACAGCGCAAACCCAGTAAGATGGCTGCATTATAAAACAGTACATGTGAGGGGGCTGGAGAATTGGCACTGGCTGCTCTTCCAAAGGACCGGAGTTCAATTCCCAGCACCCACATGACAGTTCACAATTCTAACTCCAGTTCCAAGGGATCTGACACCCTCACACATACATACAAGAACAACAATGTATATAAAATAAGTAAGTCATTTAAAATAAATAAATAAAATAGTACATGTGGAATGTACTAAAATCTGAGGAGCTGGGGTACATCACCAACATCAAGAAAATACCCTAGTGCACTGCCATTAGAAAACTATTATACTGGACAGGCACTATAGCATAGTGGTTCCTTCAAGAATTACCAATGGAATTACCACATAGATTCCAGCAATTTCCCTTTTAAGTATAAGCCAAAAAGAAATAGTCTTGAGACAGACACCAATGGCTATCCACATAATTACAAGCTGGGGGGAGCCTGGTGGGACAAGCTTATACCACTAGCTGCCCAGGAGGCTGCGGAAGGATGGCTGTAGTGGGTGAAAGGCCAGCCTGGACTACAGTTATGGCCAAAGGACAATTTAGTGAGTCCTTCAAAATGAAAAGTCAGCCCAGGGCTGAGGATGTACCTCAGTTGTTTAATGCTTGGCTGGCATACAAGAGGTCTAACATCCATTCCTCGAACCCAAAAAACAGGCTATGGGGGGCAGAAGAATCAAAAGTTCAAGGTCATCAACTACTCTTCTCCAGTTTCAGGGTAGCCTGGGCCACAACTGTTTCAAAGACAGTTTGTCCACTTGGAACACATATTTAATCCCTGTACTAGAGAGGTACAATTAGGTGAAGCTCTGTGACTTACTGGCCAGACTGGACTACATACTGAGTCCCAAGCCAACCAGCGAATTCAGTACTTGGGAAGGAGAGGCATGAGGATCAGGAGCGCAAAACGAGGCTGCACCATATGAGATCCTGCCTCAGAAAATGAAGAAGCAAAAGGAAAGCTGGGGCATACATAGCTCAGGGGGTAGTCCACTACACAGCAAGTACACAGCAAGTACACTGTTCTTGGTTCACTGACCAACATTTTTTTTT